>WNWK01002183.1:202500-223605 GCA_009830355.1 Cherax destructor
CCTTGATCTTAGTGTTCCTTTGATCTTAGTGTTTCTTGATCTTAGTATTCCTTTGATCTTAGTGTTCCTTTGATCTTAGTGTTCCTTTGATCTTAGTGTTCCTTTGATCTTAGTGTTCCTTGATCTTAGTGTTCCTTGGTCCCAGTGTTCCGTACCATTGTTCCTTCACACAGGTGTACTTGCAGTGTTCTTTCTCAGTCTCACTGTGTTAATGCCTTGCAATGCCCACAAGTCGATGACTGAGACACATGCAACAGCTTGCAATATCTCTCTTGACGAGACAACAACAGCACCAACACCACCACCACCAACAAC
Source organism: Cherax destructor (assembly GCA_009830355.1). Lineage (NCBI taxonomy): Eukaryota > Metazoa > Arthropoda > Malacostraca > Decapoda > Parastacidae > Cherax > Cherax destructor. The sequence goes on from WNWK01002183.1 coordinate 202,816, forward strand.
AACAACAACCGCGTTATCTTGATACAGGAGACGGGCGAAACGTCTCGCCAGTTGAGGATACCTAGTGTGGTACCCATTGCCTCTTGCTCGTCTTCCCCATCACCCCCCCCCACATCATTCTTCATACTCTGGTTCCAAAAGTAATATACAAACCCAGCTTCGTGTTCTGCCCTGGGAAATGTTTTTGGGTCCTAAAAAAGGGGCAAAAAAAAGTTTAAGTGATCAGGTGAACAACGACGACCATCACTCTTACGTCTCCACCAAGGTTGCAGTCACGCCCTTTAAACTTTAAGAGGGTCCCTGTCGATGACTGGTCATACCAAAATAAAAATAAAATGTATAATATGTTGAAAAAAACAGAGGCCATTCGATAAAACAATCTGAAACGAACGCAGGAAAAGAAAAGCCTATCAGTCACGCTTGTGAAGCTTCAGATCAGCAGCATTATTATGGTAATACTAGTAATTGTTATAGTAATACTAGTAATTATTATAGTAATACTAGTAATTATTATGGTAATACTAGTAATTATTATAGTAATACTAGTAATTACTATGGTAATAGTAATTATTATGGTAATACTAGTAATTATTATAGTAATACTAGTAATTATTATAGTAATACTAGTAATTATTATAGTAATACTAGTAATTATTATGGTAATACTAGTAATTATTATAGTAATACTAGTAATTACTATGGTAATAGTAATTATTATGGTAATACTAGTAATTATTATGGTAATACTAGTAATTATTATGATAATACTAGTAATTATATTACCAGTATTCATGATAATACTAGTAATTATATTACCAGTAATTATGATAATACTAGTAATTATTGTAATAATACTAGTAATTATTGTAATAATACTAGTAATTGTAATAATACTAGTAATTATTGTAATAATACTAGTAATTATTGTAATAATACTAGTAATTATTGTAATAATACTAGTAATTATTGTAATACTAGTAATTATTGTAATAATACTAGTAATTATTGTAATAATACTAGTAATTATTGTAATAATACTAGTAATTATTGTAATAATACTAGTAATTATTGTAATAATACTAGTAATTATTGTAATAATACTAGTAATTATTGTAATACTAGTAATTATTGTAATAATACTAGTAATTATTGTAATAATACTAGTAATTATTGTAATAATACTAGTAATTATTGTAATAATACTAGTAATTATTGTAATAATACTAGTAATTATTATGATTATACTAGTAATTATAATACTAGTAACTATTATGATAATACCAAAAACTATTATTCGTGAAAAATCTGGAGATATTACACAAGTGTTCTGAGGGAACACAGACGTTGTGAACGTACAAATAATAGCATATATTACCTTGACTGAACTTATGAGAACCCCGTCAAGTGAGCGTGAGTTCATTTCAGTGGGGGTCCTGGGAGAGTACTAATATTACATGTACAGAGTACTGATGAGAGAGACAGGAGTGTGTGGAGTACACAGCAGGCTGGCAAGCCCCCCCCGGTGCCTCTCGATACAGCTCACGGGTAAATCACAGTTTTACATAAACACAGTTTGAAGAGGACTTTAGACTACTGGATACAGTTGCTTATTCTTTGATAAGAGAACGAGGGAAATAAATAATAAGAAATAAGATGCACTAACAGAGAGGTCACTAGTAGAGAAGTCACTAGTACAGAAGTCACTAGCAGAGAGGTCACTAGTACAGAGGTCACTAGCAGAGAGGTCACTAGTACAGAGGTCACTAGCAGAGAGGTCACTAGTACAGAGGTCACTAGCAGAGACGTCACTAACAGAGGTCACTACTAGAGAGGTCACTAGCAGAGAGGTCACTAATAGAGAGGTCACTAACAGAGGTCACTACTAGAGAGGTCACTAGAAGAGAGGTCACTAACAGAGGTCACTACTAGAGAGGTCACTAGCAGAGGTCACTAACAGAGGTCACTACTAGAGAGGTCACTAACAGAGGTCACTACTAGAGAGGTCACTAGCAGAGAGGTCACTACTAGAGAGGTCACTAACAGAGGTCACTACTAGAGAGGTCACTAGCAGAGAGGTCACTACTAGAGAGGTCACTAACAGAGGTCACTACTAGAGAGGTCACTAACAGAGGTCACTAGCAGAGAGGTCACTACTAGAGAGGTCACTAACAGAGGTCACTACTAGAGAGGTCACTAGCAGAGAGGTCACTACTAGAGAGGTCACTAGCAGAGAGGTCACTACTAGAGAGGTCACTAACAGAGGTCACTACTAGAGAGGTCACTAGCAGAGAGGTCACTAGCAGAGAGGTCACTACTAGAGAGGTCACTAACAGAGATCACTACTAGAGAGGTCACTAACAGAGGTCACTACTAGAGAGGTCACTACTAGACAGGTCAGGACACACTTGTGCACTGAATAAAAGATGTGTTCTAGGAATGCTATGATTTTTTCTTGAGAAGTTGTTAGAACGGCGGAAAGTGATCCAGGAGGCAGAAAGTGATTCAGGAGGCAGAAAGTGATCCAGGAGGCAGAAAGTGATCCAGGAGGCAGAAAGTGATCCAGGAGGCAGAAAGTGATCCAGGAGGCGGAAAGTGATCCAGGAGGCAGAAAGTGATCCAGGAGGTAGAAAGTGATCCAGGAGGCAGAAAGTGATCCAGGAGGCAGAAAGTGATCCAGGAGGCAGAAAGTGATCCAGGAGGCAGAAAGTGATCCAGGAGGCAGAAAGTTATCCAGGAGGCAGAAAGTGATCCAGGAGGCAGAAAGTGATCCAGGAGGCAGAAAGTTATCCAGGAGGCAGAAAGTGATCCAGGAGGCAGAAAGTGATCCATGAGGCAGAAAGTGATCCAGGAGGCAGAAAGAGTGATCCAGGAGGCAGAAAGTGATCCAGGAGGCAGAGGAAGTGATCCAGGAGGCAGAAGAAGGGGTGATCCAGGAGGCAGAAAGTTATCCAGGAGGCAGAAAGTGATCCATGAGGCAGAAAGTGATCTAGGAGGCGGAAAGTGATCCAGGAGGCAGAAAGTGATCCAGGAGGTAGAAAGTTATCCAGGAGGCAGAAAGTGATCCAGGAGGCAGAAAGTGATCCAGGAGGCAGAAAGTGATCCAGGAGGCAGAAAGTGATCCAGGAGGCAGAAAGTGATCCAGGAGGCAGAAAGTGATCCAGGAGGCAGAAAGTTATCCAGGAGGCAGAAAGTTATCCAGGAGGCAGAAAGTGATCCAGGAGGCAGAAAGTGATCCAGGAGGCAGAAAGTGATCCAGGAGGCAGAAAGTGATCCAGGAGGCAGAAAGTGATCCAGGAGGCAGAAAGTTATCCAGGAGGCAGAAAGTTATCCAGGAGGCAGAAAGTGATCCAGGAGGCAGAAAGTGATCCAGGAGACAGAAAGTGATCCAGGAGGCAGAAAGTGATTCAGGAGGCATAAAGTGATCCAGAAGGCATAAAGTGATCCAGAAGGCATAAAGTGATCCAGGAGACAGCAGACAGTGCAACACACTGGGGTGGTCTTAGAGGTCCTTACAAAATTTTGTAGTCTTATTATCAATGTATTCCTCACACTTTCCCCCTTCTGTCCATTCTCTCTGTTCTTCCTTCCCCTTTCTGCTCCTTTCCTCTCTCTCTCCCTCCCTCCACTTTTAACAAGCCTTAACCACTCACCCCCTCCCTGCACCATTCTTCCTTCCACTCTCCCATTAATGCCTGTCCCTCCTGCATTCCTCTTACTTTTTTTATCCCCTCCTGCCCCCTCCCTCTTCCCCCTCCCCCTCCCCCTACCCTTCCCTTCCAACCACTGCCTCTGCAAATATTTACGCCGCTTTTGGCTCTTGTAAAACACGGCTGCTTCAGCGTGTCAATATTTACAGAGGTGAACCATGAATGGAGCGAGGTACAACTGATGTATGTGTGTGTGTGTGTGTGTGTGTGTGTGTGTGTGTGTGTGTGTGTGTATGTGCGTGTGTGTGCGTGTGTGTGTGTTGACACACACAACGTCACTTCCTAACGCGTTGATCTGCGTCAATCTCCTAACGCTTCCAAAATTGTCCTCAGATGTTGTTTTATTTAAAGTATTTAATGTCGGATGTGGTTAGGTTACACTCTTATCTTCACTACCGTCTTGATTTAAAATGGGTTTAGCCAAGCAGCGGTTGGTCACTGCTTGGCGGAGTCTTGGTAGTAGAGACCCAGGTGTTGTATATGTGTTGACCGTTAGTATTGAGGTTGATGATGGTAATAGTTTCGACAGTAGCAATCAAACTCCATCTCAGATAACTGAAGTGATTCTTCTCAGGCGAATATTCGGTAAGCGTGGAAGAGCCCAGCCTGTCACGTCTGCTAGCCTGGTCAGTCTGCTTGAATCTGAGAGGGAGGCCTACGTCTGCGGGACTCACGTGACGTCAGGCTAGCAAGGGAGCCTTACTATAAAGTATTACAGACTGTAAATAACCGGGGAGCCTCCTACTGCCCGCTTTTCCCATTCTCTCTCTCTCTCTCTCTCTCTCTCTCTCTCTCTCTCTCTCTCTCTCTCTCTCTCTCTCAAAAGCAGGGTAACGTGCTGCTGTGAATGCGTAATTTGTGCGCGGTTGTGTGCGCGTGCGTCGCAATGCAGACTTTTACCTTAAGGACATTGGTCAAATGCGCATTCACGCGAGTAGGCGCGCGCGCGCGTACACACACACACGTAATGACAAATGATTGTGTGTATTTAAATTACCTGACTCCCTTCTCACTGCTCCTGATAGAGTTACTCAGGTGGCGCCGTCATGACGTAGTGGGGAATTACGTACCCCGGAGCCAACAACATTCCGTGTAACGCATTGGGAATTAAGTGGTGCTGGGACCGGCCTTTACCAGGTTCCAGGTACGGAGTGCTGTGTCACCGAGTGCCGGATATATGGAAAGTGGGAAGAGCATCACAGACCTGTATTACATAACCTAGTTAATCAGACCCTGGTGCACCAGGAATCCTGGTCAAGGAGTGTTAAGTAAAAGGACACAAATGCAACTGATGTGACATTTTATTGTGGCAACGTTTCGCTCTCCAGGAGCTTTGTCAAGCCGTTACAGGAGTGGACCGCGGGGGCGTTGACCCCTAGAACACCCTCCAGGTAGACTCCAGGTAGGTAGGAGTGATCAGCTGGCCATCACTGGCTTGAGAGAGAGAGTCGTCAATTCCATCTACGGCTGAGATGATAAAAAACAACAATAGATAATTGTTTTACAGGAGGTGAGGTGCGTTCTGGAGGTATTCAGGTCACTGAGGAGTGAACGGGTCGCACAATGGTGCTGTTTATGTTGACGGTGCACGTGTGGGAAATGTTGTAGTGCATAAAGGAGGTAAGTAAGTTTATTCAGGTATATACAAATACAATTACATAGATTATCATACATTGCAGGATAACCCAAAAAAGTCAGTGACTTATTTCCACTGGGGTCCTGGTGTACGTGTTGGAGGCAATGGTGGTGGTCAGACAAGGTCGGAGACCAGGTAAAGGTCGTCTTTAGGTGACTCCGTTATCCTGGTGGTGGTGGCGGCAGTGCTGCTAAATGCTCTACCTGCCTCACCTAAACATAGCTATTAGCTATGCTGATGACATCATGATCAATACAACAGGGAACAAGAAGATGAGTGCCATTCTCAACGAGGTTCAAGTAATTTGTAAACGTCTTGGCTTCGTCATATCTTCATCTAAAAAAGATATTGAGAAGCAAACGACATGTCTCACCCAGCTACGTTAAATCTTACAGATACCTTGGTATAGACGTACCCTTCAATAAATCCATCATACCACAACTAAATAAGAAATACAAAGATAAGCTAAATGCTCTCAAAGCTGTTGCTGGCTACTACCCCCAACTATGGTGCTAATGTGAGAATGATGTACATAGCCTATGTTAGATCGTTAATTGATGATTCTGCGTCCATGTTAATATTAGCTAAGGGAAATTCTCTCTGGCCCTTGGAATTAATGCAAAATGAATCCCTCGGAATTATTCTTGGCTGTCCTAAATCTACCAAGGTTCTTAGTATGAGGAAGGAGCTTACTGTTTCTATTATCAGTGATGGTATTATTGAGATTAACAATCTATTTGGTTTTAAAACTTTTAAAAATGAATCAGACTCTGTTAGAACGAATCTTACTAAATGAATCAGACTCTGTTACAACGAATCTTACTAAATGAAGCAGACTCTTTTACAACGAATCTTACTAAATGTCTGGAAGTAAACGCACACACATCTAAATGAGTTGTGAAAACATTCAATTATATTAAGTTTTATAACCTGCTCATTGCTAGTCATCACTTCCTTAAATCACTTGTAAAAGCAACTGCTCAAGAATATAATTTTCACTTAACTGTTAGTAATAATTTGTCACAAGTTATATACACCAATGACGCTAAAGTTAACTTAAGACACTGAGCTTAACTCTATGATTATTACAGATTCTGTCGTCACTAAAGGTTCTTGACCCACATAATGACTCTAACAACATGCTCATTGGAGAAGCCAGATATGAGAAGGTAATCAAAATTCCGGGGAAAAAAGGAATCAATGTACATAACTACAATATATACATACCCCTGTACTCACACCTGACTGTACTCACACCTGACTGTACTCACACCTGACTGTACACACACGTTCATAACTGAAAAAAAGCGAACTTCACAAGTCAGCTGAAAGCCAAAATGCTGCGCCAAGAGCTAGTGTTCAACGCCCAGTGAGCATAACTATTAAAGTACATGCACACTGCCCGATAAATTCCTCATTACTTTAACATCCGGAGCCTCTCACTGACAGCCAGTGGGTTCAACCCCCTCCAGTACAACTAGGTGAATACACGCAAACTGCCCAATAAATCCCTAATTAAATTCCCCTACAGTTTCTCGATCACAGCTGGTGGCTTCCATCCCAGTAACACCTGATGCAGCTAACACCCCAGTGCTTCACTGAACCATTAAGTCACCTGAGAGAGCTCACCCCAGCTCTCTCTATCTCTTCAGGGAAACCGGCAGGCCGGACTTGAGTTCTGGAGATGGGAAGTACAGTGCCGGCACTCTGAAGGAGGGGTGTAATGTTGCAGTTTTATAACTGTAGTGTAAAGCACCCTTCTGGCAAGACAGTGATGGAGTGAATGATGATGAAAGTTTTTCTTTTTCGGGCCACCCTGCCTTGGTGGGAATCGGCCGATGTGTTAATAAAAAATATATATAATATATATATATATATATATATATATATATATATATATATATATATATATATATATATATATATATATATATATATATATACAGATATATATGCAGGCCAGGGTTCGACCCACCACACATTGTCCTGCCTCAAGAGACAACACAACTTACATGTCATCCTATCCACTCCACGTACGTTGTGTTGTCTCTTGAGGCAGGACAATGTGTCGGGTCGAACCCTGGACTGCCGCAGTTTCGTAAATGTTTCAGTACCACTTGTTTCGTGTTTGGTTTTATTTGTTATATATATATATATATATATATATATATATATATATATATATATATATATATATATATATATATATATATATATATATATATATATATATATATATATATATATATATCCTCCAGTAGACCAGCTCCTCCCAAAGAGCACAAACAGTCCCACTGGGACAAACCGATCATGGAAAAATTTCCAACACAATGCTCACCAACGCTTCAGGAAAGGACAAAGCTCGTCTCCTAGCGGTGAAGGCACCACACTCAGGAGATTTCCTTCTTGCTGTTCCCAATTCCTCTCTGGGGACTCGACTCGACCCACAGGCCATTCGGATTGGTGTTGCTCTTCGCCTAGCCGCCCCATACTCACCGAACATAGGTGTATTTGCGGCAGGGCGACGGCTGACCAATTCGGACTTCATGGTCTAGTGTGTCACACATCAGAAGGAAGTATGCTAGACATGAGGAGGTCAATGACATCATAAAGAGAAGCCTCGCCACAGCCGTTGCCCAGCTCAACGGGAACCCCAAGTGCAGAGGTCTGATGGAAGTCAAAAGCGTCCTGATGGAGCCACCATGCTACCCTGGAAGGATGGTAAGCAGATTGCTTGGGACTACACCTGTGCTGCCACATTGGCAGACACCTACCTGCCACACTCCTTAGCCGAAGGGGTGGAGCTGCCAGCCACAGGGAGACCCAGAAGACCCGCAAATATGAAGACCTTCCCTCTTGCTATAACTTCATCCCAATAGGGTCGGAGACCCATGGAGCATGGGGCAAGTGTGCTCTAAAGTTTCTCAAGGAGCTGGGTGGAAAACTCATCATAGAAACCAAGGACCACAGGGCGACCAGCTTCCTGTTTCAGAGACTCAGTGTTGCGATCCAGAGGGAAATGCCTGCAGTATTCTGGGCACGCGGCCCACTGCCGGGGAGTTGGACGAAGTATTTGACATGTAGCTCTGAGTTGATATCTATGTTGTTTTACTCCCCATTGTATTTTATATATATTATATTATATATATATATTATATATATATTATATATATATATATATATATATATATATATATATATATATATATATATATATATATATATATACATACATATATATATATATATATGTCGTGCCGATTAGGTAAAACTTGCGATTTTGGCTTAAATAGCAACGCTCACCTTGCCATATAAGACAAGCGAAAATTTGTGTATGCAATAATTTCGCAAAAATCATTCTGAACTTAAAGAAAAAAATATATTTCATTGTGTTTGTTTATTATTAAATTATTGTTAACGTATCTAAAATATATTTAGTTGGGTTAGGCTAAATTAAATTGCGCTTGTTGTAATAAGGTTAGGTAGGTTTTCAAAGTTTCTCTTGGTACAAAATTATAATTTTTTACATTAACATAAATGAAAAAAATATATCTTTAAATGTATAAGAGAAATTTTTAGAAAGGATTTAATTTTAGATGAGTTCTTGCTAATTGACCAGTTTTACCTAATCGGCACGACATATATATAAAGATACATGAATATAATGACCTACCTGAAGGGAGTTTCGGGGACCAACGTCTGGTAGATCAAAGCCTGATCAACCAGGCTGTTACTGCTGGCTGCACGCACTAAAACGGAAGAACCACATCCCAGTTTGTCAGGTACTGACTTTAGATGCCTGTCCAACACCCTCTTGAAGACAGCCAGGGGTCTATTTTAATCCCCCTTATGTATACTGGGAGGCAGTTGAACAGTCTTGGGCCCTTAACACTCATTGTGTTATCTCTTTGCGTACTCACGGCACCCCTGCTTTTCATTGGGGGGATGTTGCACCGTCTGTCAAGTCTTTTGCTTTCGTAAGAAGTGATTTCTGTGAGCAGATTTGGGACTATTCCCTCCAAGGAGCACAGATCAAGAGACTTCAAACGATCCTAGTAACTGAGATGCTTGACTATGCTTATACGTGCATTGAAAGTTCTCTGTATATTCTCCGGATCTGCAATTACTCCTGCCTTGAAAAGGGCCATTAGTGTACAGCAGCATTCCAGCCTAGAGAGAACAAATGACTTAAATAGGATCATCAATGGCTTGGCATCCCTGCTATAATTTTTCTTGCAGATGTGATTGCGACATTGTTGTGATCCTTGGCATTATCATTCCCAGGTCCTTCACACTAGTTTTCCACTCTATTGTCTCGTTAGAATTTGTTTTATACTCCGGTGTAGAGATATAGGATGAAGACACCTAAACAGGATGAAGCAAATGGGAGTCGGTGCGTGGTACAACTTACTCTTATAATAATAATAATAATAATAATAATAATAATAATAATATAATAATAATAATAATAATCTTTATTTCTACAAGTACATGTACAAGGTATGCAGGCCTAGCTGACATCAATGACATACTACTATATAGAAAACCGCTTGTTATGCAGAGCATTTCTGGTAAATTAGGTCAATTTTATCCCAGGATGCGACCCACACCAGTCGACTAACAGTATTAGTGTTGAGAGACTGCAGGAGACTGTCACCTCACCTGTACATAGAGACATTAACCAGCGTCAGCCTTCACTACACAACGTTTCGCTCTTTCGGGAGGCCAGGAGGCTATCGCTGGAGGCCATGAAGCAATAAGAGAGCTCGCAGCAGGTCACGAAGCTCTGGAGGTCAGGGAGATCTCTGTGGGGGTTAGGAAACTCTCTGGGGATCATGAAGCTCTCTCTGGGGGAGTGAAGAAGCTCTCGCGAGGTCAAGAAGGTCTCTCTCTGGGGGTCGGAAAACTTTCTGGGGTCAGGAAGCTCTCTGGGGTAAGGAAGCTCTCTGGGGAGGGAGGAAGCTCTCGCGAGGTCAAGGAAGTCTCTGGGGGTCAGAAAACTTTCTGGGGCCAGGAAGCTCTCTGGGGAGTCAGGAAGCTCTCTGGGGTCAGGAATTTTTTGGGCTTCAAAAAGCTCTTTGTGGTCAAGAAGCTCTCTTGGGTCAGAAAGCTTTCTGGGGTCAGGAAGCTCTCTTGGGTCAAGATGCTCTCTTGGGTCAAGAAGCTCTCTGGAATCAGGAAGCTCTCTGGAGGATCAGGAAGCTTTCTGGAGTCAGGAAGCTCTCTGGAATCAGGAAGCTCTTTGGAGGATCAGGAAGCTTTCTGGAGTCAGAAAGCTCTCTGGGCTCTTTGGGGGGGTCGGGAAGCTCTCTTTGGGCCAAGAAGCTTTCTGGAGATCAAGAAGCTCTCTGGGGTCAGGAAGGTCTCCAATTAGCAGCAGATATTTAGGTCTTCTTATCACGGACAGAGACCTCTGACATCTTATCACGGACAGAGACCTCTGAGAACTTATCACGGACAGAGACCTCTGACATCTTATCACGGACAGAGACCTCTGAGATCTCATCAAGGACAGAGACTTCTGAGATCTTATCAAGGACAGGGACCTCAGTCATGCGAGGTCCTTAAGGAGGGCTGTACCTTGATGCTGGGTGAAGGGATCTTGATCCAGGGAATTACCCTCTCCTCGTAACGAACCTTTCTAAAGCAGTAAATGTCATGTATTACACACACACCCTAGTAGCGACCAGCCAAGAGGCGGGGCCAGGAGCTGTGACTCGACCCCTGCAACCACAAATCGGTGAGCACACAGCCTCCAGGCTGAAGGGACTGACAACCTCAAACTATTTCTACAAGACTGATGGACTTCTGCTGCCTTCAGTCCATTCTCCGCATATGACTGAAGAAACCCACCTTGTGGGCGAAACGTTTCAAGAATAAAGATTCACAAGTGTTGCACATGGGTGTGAATCATCAACTTGTCGCTGTTTTATACCATTTTTAAAGTACTACATTGTTGGAAATGTAGCAAATATCTCCTCGAAAATAGAAGAGGCGAAACGTGCGCCGGAGTTTCCCTCACTTTCAGTGTGAGGCAGAACAGTGTAAACCAGACTGAGAGAATCACAACGTTTCTAGGGCACAAACACTGAGAGCCGATATTTAATAGTAATAATAATAATAATCTTTATTTCTACAAGTACATGATACAACTTCTACAGACCATAGCTGACACCAGTGACATGGTATATAGAAAGCCCCTGGTTATGGATCACTCAACACTGTATTCTTCCCAATGAATTGATTTCAGTATACAAAAATTCCTATGACTTAATAAGAAAAAATCGAGTGATTCAAACAAGAATGTCACTCGTTGTATGAGAAAAGTGAGCAGCTTGCGTCAGTGTAACAGGAAGCAGAGTACTGAGTTGCGTTGAGACGTGACCGTGCGTAACCAGCAGAGATCCTCTGGCCTTTATCCTGCGTTGCGTCCTCTCTTTGTAGTCTATGTAAACGAGCCTGTAATTACTATAACTCCGGGTGCACAAGTCACAGTAACCTCGGATGCACAAGTCACAGTAACTCCGGGTGCACAAGTGACAATAACCCTGAGGGCACAACCCCTCTAGGGAGGTTCCTTGACGCTGGTGAGGGGCTCTTGATGGATTTGTGTTTCAGTTCCCTGAATTAAGCCTGAATGCCTTCCATATCCCCACAGGCGCTGTATAATCCCTACTGGTTTAGCTCCCCCATAATAATAGTAATAATAGCAATAATAATAATTGAGTGCACAAGTCACAGTATCCTCGAGTGCACAAATCACTGCCCAACTTTGTAACAAAGTCTTACAAAGCAGTGTAGGCCTTTACTGTGAAGCTTTCCTCGAGGTAGAGATTTATCAAGTTATAACTTGATAAGCTATGTCGCTGTAACTTAAGTCCTCCCCTTGAGCGAAACGTCTCCAATACTTCCGCTGTTTCATGTCTTTTCATGGACTCCTGGTCTCGCTACGTCTTCCAGTACCAATACAAGTGTGTTGCTAGGTAATATGTTGATAATTTCTCCGTTCGTAAGTTGCAGTACCTAGCGTACACTGAACCCTGACTCACACCTCACGCACAAGATGGATACACGCTGGCCAGAGGTCACATAATGACCACAAAACTCATACCATCATTACGAAATAAACCACATGAAGAAAGGAAGGAAGGCACAAATAACCCAAGGTTAGAAAGGCAGTAACTGACTGATACCTTCAGAATACTTGAGATTTTTTATGTATAACTCGGGAGGGGGGGGGGGTAAGTTGACAAGAAGCTGAGACAGTCATAGAACACTGGGATTCATTGGCTCTCCAGAGAGGGTCCTTGACGGCGACGAGTGGTCCAGGCAATTGGTCTGCCTTTCCCTTCTTTGAATCGAACCCGAAGGCCTCCCGTGTCCCCCAGGCGCTGTATGACCTCTATGGGTTTAGCGCTTCCCATGGATGTTGTAATAATGGTGGTAGGTATGAGAGGGGATGTTTGGCCTCGCAGAAGAAAGTTCACAAAATTAGTGGTGGTAGTAGTAGTAGTAGTAGTAGTGGTGGTAGTAGTAGTGGTGGTAGTAGTAGTAGTGGTAGTAGTAGTAGTAGCGGTGGTAGTAGTAGTAGTAGTAGTGGTGGTAGTAGTAGTAGTAGTGGTAGTAGTAGTGGTGGTGGTAGTAGTAGTAGTGGTAGTAGTAGTAGTGGTGGTAATAGTAGTAGTAGTAGTAGTGGTGGTAGTAGTAGTAGTAGTAGTAATGGTAGTGGTGGTAGCAGTAGTAGTAGTGATGGTAGTGGTGGTAGTAGTAGTAGTAGTAGTAGTGGTGGTAGTAGTAGTAGTAGTGGTAGTAGTAGTAGTAGTGGTGGTAGTAGTAGTAGTAATGGTAGTGGTGGTAGCAGTAGTAGTGGTAGTAGTAGTAGTAGTAGTGGTGGTAGTAGTAGTAGTGGTAGTAGTAGTAGTGGTAGTGGTGGTAGTAGTAGTAGTGGTGGTAGTAGTAGTGGTGGTAGTAGTAGTGGTGGTAGTAGTAGTGGTAGTAGTAGTATTAGTAGTGGTGGTAGTAGTAGTAGTGGTAGTAGTAGTAGTGGTAGTAGTAGTAGTAGTGGTGGTAGTAGTAGTAGTGGTAGTAGTAGTAGTGGTAGTAGTAGTAGTAGTGGTGGTAGTAGTAGTAGTGGTAGTAGTAGTAGTGGTAGTAGTAGTAGTGGTGGTGGTGGTAGTAGTAGTAGTGGTGGTAGTAGTAGTGGTGGTAGTAGTAGTAGTGGTAGTAGTAGTAGTGGTGGTAGTAGTAGTAATAGTGGTGGTAGTAGTGGTGGTAGTAGTAGTAGTAGTAGTGGTGGTAGTAGTAGTAGTAGTGGTAGTAGTAGTAGTAGTGGTGGTAGTAGTAGTAGTAATGGTAGTGGTGGTAGCAGTAGTAGTGGTAGTAGTAGTAGTGGTGGTAGTAGTAGTAGTGGTAGTAGTAGTAGTAGTGGTAGTGGTGGTAGTAGTAGTAGTGTAGGTGGTAGTAGTGGTGGTAGTAGTAGTAGTGGTGGTAGTAGTAGTAGTGGTAGTAGTAGTAGTGGTAGTGGTGGTAGTAGTAGTAGTAGTGGTGGTAGTAGTGGTGGTAGTAGTAGTAGTGGTGGTAGTAGTAGTGGTGGTAGTAGTAGTGGTAGTAGTAGTAGTAGTAGTGGTGGTAGTAGTAGTAGTGGTAGTAGTTGTATTGATGGTAGTAGTGGTAAAATTAGTATATTAAGAATAACACTAAGTAGGAGCAGCAGATGTGTGTGGATCATACTGGTTTGGCGCTTGTTTCTAATACAATAATATTAACAGATTATGTTCATTATGTCTCCTCTGCTGATACATTTCCAGACACATGTCTCAACATGTCCAACATGGCTTGCTACTAAATAACAAGCATCATAATGAAGGAAACAGCAGTTGAAGAATGGGGAGAGAATCTTCTACTTTTCTAACTTGATTCCGAGTGTCTGTAAGGTGTAGGTGACAAAGACCCAGTGCCCTTCTGTTGTCATACACTGTGGAAGAAAGCCTGATTTTTCCCACGAGTCTGAGAACGATTAGCTCGAGTTAATTGATATTAAACTAACTTAACCAGAGTGGGAAAGATGAGTCGTCGATGTCACAGCTGGTAAGCATAAATAAGGTTTAATAAGTCACGTGATCGTCGTAGAAAAGGAAAGTTTAACGTACAGTTGCAATGTGGGGATTTTAGCGTGTTGTGTAACTGGTGAGGAAAAACACTTTCTTGTAGGAGGTACTATGGTGATAGTGGAGATAATTGTTGTGGGATGATTGTGTTGGTGGTGGAGGCCCTTGACCAGGGTGCGGTAAATCCCCTACACATACCGGTCAGACCACCACCATGTGAGGAAATAGTTGACTTGTTCATCTGACGTCATGTTTGACCTTGCTGGGCCTCCCCAGAAAACAGTCCTCGAAGACAAGGAAGAAGACGAAAGAGAAGGAAGAGACGGTGTGAGAAATAGTCATGATGGGGAAAGACGACAGGTGAAGTCAGACTGCTAAAGGAAGACTTAGAGCTAACCTCACTAATTATCCTGCAGTCTATTTTCGCCATAAATGCAGGAGAGATTTACCCTTTTGTCGAAATTTGCTGTGGCACAGAGCCTGACTTGAAACGAATTACAGATTTGCTTCGAACTGCAACCAGCCATAAGGGTCATTACCAGTAGACCCCTGGTTGTCTTCAAGAGGAAGCTGGACAGATACCTAAAGTCGGTGCCGGATCAGCCGGGCTGTGGTTAGTACGTTGGACTGCGTGCGGTCAGCAATAACAGCCTCGTTGATCAGGCCCTGATGCACCGGGAGGCCTGGTCGTGGACCGGGCCGCGGGGGCGTTGAACCCCGGAATACCCTCCAGGTATCTGCACTTCGCCAGGAAATTAGTCACGAAAGTACAAAATTGGTATTAATGGTAGAAAATTAAGAAACTAGAAAATTTGTAATGATAACAACAATTACAAGTTTTTCTACGTTAAAAGTACTGAATAACCCAACGGGTGTGGCGCTCTGTACGACCTGTCTGTCAACCCACGGTGAGATAGGTAACGTGTGTTGTGGAGGACCTGACTTAACTCAGTCAGTGGTGGACCTGACTTAACTCAGTGGTGGACCTGACTTAACTCAGTCAGTGGTGGACCTGACTTAACTCAGTCAGTGGTGGACCTGACTTAACTCAGTGGTGGACCTGACTTAACTCAGTGAAGACGTGTCTTGTGTGCTCTCTGTGAATCTGAACAAGATGTCCTCTCTTGAGCTACTCTACCAGCAGCTGAAGGAAGAACTGAGGGTAGCTAAGCTTGAGATACAGCGACTGACTGAGGAAAACAAGAGGATTCGTAGTAATCCTCCTGTTGAGAATCCTCAAGCCAAGAAAGGAACCTGGACAGTGGCCGGAATGCATGGGACAAAGTTAAAGATCAAGAGGATGGATGGAGAGGTAGAATTAACGAAGAACCAGAAACCTGTTGTGGAAACATCGAACCGATTCTCCGTGTTACCCGATGAATGTGAGTCGACTACAGGGAACATCACGAACGACACCAAGGAAGGTAAGAACATTGTTCTTGTTGGGGATAGTCAAATTAGGTATATGGATAGGGCCTTCTGTTTGAAAGAGAAGTAGGAGACAGAGGGTTTGCTTTCCTGGGGCTGGGATGGAGGATATTGTTAGCCGTCTGGACGACATCATGAGGTAATGGGAGCAATCCTATTATCTGTCTCAGTGCTGGAGGCAACGATGTTGGCAGACGTAGGGGGTGAGGACCTGACTAGCAGGTATAGGTCAGCAATAGACATAATTAGGAAGAAGGGTGGGAACCCTGTCATATGTGGTATTTTGCCAAGGAGAGGAGTTGGAGATGAATGGCTGTCCAGGGCAATTGGTGTCAATTGCTGGCTGGACAAACACTGTAAGGATAATGCAGTACCATTCATTTGCAACTGGGACCACTTCTATGGCCGAAATGACATGTATGCCAGGGATGGGGTTCACTTATCCAGGGCAGGTGTGGATTTTCTTGCTAGCTCAGTTGAGGGTGTTGTTAGGACTTTAAACTAGGATTAGTTAGAGGTATGGGTTTAGAAATGGAAAATACTGAATGTCGAAATATAGATCTAGGCTTTGAAAAAAAAAATCTTAACAATAACAAGGACAGAAATAGGTATAGTGGTAAACAGAATGGAGCAGGAAGGGTAAAGAGAAAGGAGGGTCTTTAAAAGTGTATTATACAAATAGTCGTAGTGCTAGGAATAAGATGGACGATTTGAGATTAGTTGCAAGTGCAGTAACATTGATGTATTTGCCATAACTGAGACGTGGTTCAATACGAAAAATAGGGACATGCCTGCTGAATGTCATATACAGGGTTTTAAATTGTTCCAAGTAGACAGATGTTTCGGGAAGGGGGGTGGAGTGGCACTGTATGTCCGAGATCGCTTGAACTGTTGCATAAAAAAGGGAATAAAGTCTGAAATAACACATACAGAGTCTGTCTGGATAGAATTTTCAGAGGGGCATGAAAAATTGATTTTAGGTGTGATATACCGTCCCCAAACTTAGATAGGGACCAAGGGAGACTACTGGGAGGAAATGTTTAAGGCCACAATGCACGATAACGTAGTTATTCTGGGTGACTTCAACTTTAGTCAAATTGATTGGAATTTTTTGACTGGGAATTTAGAATCTAACGACTTCTTAGATGTAGTTCAAGATTGTTTTTGAAGCAGTTTGTGATAGAACCTACAAGGGAAATAACCTGCTTGACTTAGTTCTGGCAAACAAGGAAACCCTTGTTAATAATTTAGAAATTACAGAGGAACTCGGCGCAAGCGACCACAAATCAATTACCTTTGGCATTGAATGGAAGTTTCATAGTACGAATAACTCAGTAACGGTCCCAGATTTTCGCTTAGCAGATTACAATGGACTTAGAGAACACTTATCATCTGTGGACTGGGGTAATGAAGAGAGCTATCAATATGACAGTTTTCTGAACACTATACATGCTGCCCAAATAACATTTATCCCATATAAAGAAATTAGATCGAATAGAAATGATCCAAAATGGATGAATAATAGGCTCAAATATCTTTTAGGGCAGAAGAAAGGAATTTATAGGCGTATCAAAAGAGGTGAGGGTCATCTTATGAGTCAGTATATTGACATTAAGAGGGACGTTAAAAGGGGATAAGAAAAGCTAAACGGGACTACGAAATTAAAGTTGCTAGGATTCGAAAACTAACCCAAAAGTTTTTTCCAGGTGTATAGAACAAAAGTTAGAGATAAGATAGGTCCCCTTAAAAATAATTATGGGTATCTTACTGACAAAGAGAATGAAATGTGCTATATTTTTAATAATTATTTTCTCTCGGTTTTCACTCAGGAAGACACTAATAATATCCCAAGAATTAGGTATTTTAGTGGGCCTGAAGAAGATAAATTATGTAGTATCACAGTCACTAGCGAAAAGATTATCAAACAGATAGACCGTTTGAAGCAAAATAAATCGCAGGCCCTGATGAGCTTTTTCAAGGGTTCTTAAGGAATGCAAAATAGAACTCTGTGAACCCTTAACTAACATTTTAACCTATCTCTTCAAACAGGTGTAGTGCCGGATACGTGGAAGATGGCTAATGTAATTCCTATTTTTAAAGCAGGGGACAAGTCGTTACCATCAAATTACCGCCCAATAAGTCTAACATCAATTGTAGGCAAATTACTAGAGTCGATTATAGCTGATAACATAGAAGCCATCTCGATAGGCATAATTTGATTAATGATACTCAGCATGGATTCACCAGGGGCCGTTCCTGCCTAACTAATTTATTAACTTTTTTCAGTAAGGCTTTTGAGGCAGTTGATAATGATAAAGAATTCGATATTGTTTATTTGGATTTTAGTAAGGCTTTTGATAGAGTACCACATCAGAGACTGTTAAAGAAAGTGGCTGCTCATGGCATTGGGGAAAAGTGTTGTCATGGATCGAGTCATGGCTCACCAATAGGAAGCAGAGGGTGTGCATAAATGGGGTTAAATCGGGTGGGGATCTGTAACAAGTGGCGTTCCTCAGGGATCGGTTTTGGGCCCGTTGTTGTTTATAATATATATAAATGACCTTGACGAGGAATTTCTAGTGATATGAGCAAATTCGCTGATGACACGAAGATAGGTAGGATAATCGATTCAGACGTAGATGTCAGTGAACTACAGGAGGATTTAGACAAACTCAATTCCTGGTCAGAAAAATGGCAGATGCAGTTCAATGTAGATAAATGCAAAGTTCTAAAGCTCGGAGTGTCCATAACCCAAGCACTTATAAGTTAAATAACGTAGAACTTAGCCATACAGATTGCGAGAAGGACTTGGGGGTGATGGTAAGCAGCAACCTTAAACCAAGACAACAATGCCTAAGCGTACGTAATAAGGCAAATAGATTACTGGATTTATATCAAGAAGTGTGCAACATAAGGCCAGAGGTTATATTACAGCTTTATACATCATTAGTAAGGCCTCACCTAGATTACGCAGCTCAGTTCTGGTCTCCATATTACAGAATGGACATAAATTCGTTAGAAAACATTCAGCGTAGAATGACTAAATTAATACATAGATTAGAAATCTTCCTTACGAAGAAAGATTGAAGACCCTTAAATTACATTCACTTGTAAGACGTAGAATGAGGGAGACATGATCGAGGTATACAAGTGGAAAATGGGTATTAACAAGGGGATATAAATAAGGTCTTGAGGGTATCTCTCCAAGAGAGAACCCGCAATAATGGATTCAAGTTAGATAAGTTTAGATTTAGAAAGGATATAGGAAAGTATTGGTTTGGAAATAGGTAGTTGATGAGTGGAACAGTCTGCCTAGTAGGGTTATTGAAGTAAGGGCCTTGGGTAGTTTTAAATTTAGGTTGGATAAATTCATGAGTGAAAGGGGTTGGATTTGAGGGGAATTGCATGAGTAAATAAAATTATCAAAGCTTATTTCTTGGGTAGCATTGAAAATTAGGTTGAACAAATATTCTGTTAGTGGGATGGAATGTGAAGGACCTGCCAGAATGGGCCAACAGGCCTGCTGCAGTGTTCCTCCTTTCTTATGTTCTTATGTTCTTATGAGGGTGACCGGCACTTGTTACATCAGCGGTGAGGTGACTGCTGGCTCATCTAATTGGTACTTCCCAGGTTGGTTAATAATTGTTTGAGGGGAGAGACTTAGTATGTGTGTTTGATGACGTGTTACGGAAGTAAGACTGGGTGCTTTTGTGATGCAACCACCAGAGTACGAGTGAGAGTGGTGGTGATGAGTACAGTGTTCCTGTGATACAACCACCAGAGTACAAGTGATAGTGGTGAGTACAGTGTTCCTGTGTTACAACCACCAGAGTACAGTGATGGTGGTGAGTACAGTGTTCCTGTGTTACAACCACCAGAGTACAAGTGATGGTGGTGAGTACAGTGTTCCTGTGATACAACCACCAGAGTACAAGTGATGGTGGTGAAATACAGTGTTCCTGTGTTACAACCACCAGAGTACAAGTGATGGTGGTGAGTACAGTGTTCCTTGTTACAACCACCAGAGTACAAGTGATGGTGGTGATACAGTGTTCCTGTGTTACAACCACCAGAGTACAAGTGATGGTGGTGAGTACAGTGTTCCTGTGTTACAACCACCAGAGTACAAGTGATGGTGGTGAGTACAGTGTTCCTGTGATACAACCACCAGAGTACAAGTGATGGTGGTGAGTACAGTGTTCCTGTGTTACAACCACCAGAGTACAAGTGATGGTGGTGAGTACAGTGTTCCTGTGTTACAACCACCAGAGACAAGTGATGGTGGTGAGTACAGTGTTCCTGTGATTTCAACCACCAGAGTACAAGTGATGGTGGTGAGTACAGTGTTCCTGTGTTACAACCACCAGAGACAAGTGAGGTGGTGAGTACAGTGTTCCTGTTACAACCACCAGAGTACAAGTGATTTGGTGGTGAGTACATTTGGGGCAGTGTTCCTGTGTTACAAAACCCCCAGAGTACAAGTGATGGTGGTGAGTACAGTTAAGGTAAACAAGAACCAACATTCCTTCAACATTCCCTGTGATTTTCGTTTCTATTGATGTTACACACACGTTGTAGTGTGTGGGGGGTACCTATGTAGTTACAGAGGTCCAGTCCTAGCTCCTGGTCCCGCCTACCCTGGCCGGATTCCCTCTTTCTTGCTGGTGGGCCCTGTTATACCTGCTCTTAAAACTGTGGTATGGAGTCTGCCTCCCCACTTCTTCATCGAGGTCATTCTACCTCCGACCACCTTGAGACTGAAGAAATACTTCCTGACATCCTTGTGGCTCATCTGTATTTAATTTCAAACTATGCCCCCGAATATCTGTTTACCGCCTCTTAAACAACCTATGCCTTCTAACCTATCAATTCTCTGAATATTTTTATTTTTATTTTTTCCCGGAGATTTTGT
>WNWK01002184.1:0-116531 GCA_009830355.1 Cherax destructor
CACGATGCAGAAGTGACGATGCTTATTACTTGCCAGGGGTTTCCATGCTTATTATGTATTATATCTACAAGCATTGTATAGCACTTTGCCTGGAATTTTTGGGTTATCCTAGGTAATTTACACTATGTATAATAACTGTACTTATGTATACATGTGAGAGAGAGAGACAGAGATATAGGACATATAGATATAGATAGATATATAGACAGACAAAGATATAGACAGACAAAGATACAGACAAAGATATAGACAGACAAAGATATAGACAGACAAAGATATGGACAGATAGAGATATAGACAGATAGAGAGACAGCCAGAGACAGCCAAAGCCAGCCAGCCAGCCTGCCGAATACATAAGAACATAAGAAAGAAGGAACACTGCAGCAGGCCTACTGGCCCATGCAAGGCACGTCCATGTCACCCCCCAACTTATACCAATGACCCACCTAGTCAGGTCACATCCTCTGAAGGAAGGAGCATGGCATCAGACCTAGTAGCACAAGCTAGTCAGGTCCAACTCACACACACCCACAGCCACTCATGTATTTATCTAACCTATTTTTACTTTCCTCTTATAAGGGGAGTGTTAATGCGACATAACATCATTGAATCCCTGGTGTTTGCCACACTATTTGCTCTAGCTGGCACTCAATCGAACTGGTGCTCCCACAAGGTACTAAGTGGTCCCCGATTTTTTTAATACTGCGCACACTGAGGGCGCAGACCCATTCTCTCATGACTAGGCGACTCAGGCCTGTCGTGCTAAATTTGAACGAATGTAAAATAAAACGTAGATGTACGTTCGGTCAGCTACGCGCATGAACGTATATCTACGTGTGGACAGTTTAAGGGTTAACATGGTAGTTACGTTCCTGAAAAAGCCATGTTAGGTAAAACCGTGTTAGATGAACTGAAGAACTTATGGGGAAAATAGTGTTATGTTCCTGGGAGCCCCAAAAAAGCTAAACAACTTTTTTTAGGCCTTCACATCTTACAAAAAATAAAAGTGAATATGTAATTGTAGTTCATGGTCATTATGTATTATGTTGTTTTTACTGCATAAGATTACAAATGCAACAAAAAACATTACATTTGTAATCTTATGCAGTAAAAACATAACAGAAAACGTTACGCGCCTGAATGGCAACTATAGAACACTCTTACCCTATGCAAAGACTGAAAAAAGTGCAATTTTCTCGAAAAAATTTCCCTAGTAATCAGCTATGCATGCGTATCCTGGAATATCTCGGAAGTAAGTCAGTGACCTATTTCATGTTGTATTACAGTTAATAATAAACAGATTGAAAGGAATTTCCCAGCAAACATAAAACTGAATGTTTTAATTTTGGGTGGTGACACTTTTGAAGTGTCAGTAAGGGGCGATTCCTTGATTAGCGACAAAATCGTTTACCGACGGGGTCTTAGGGCCCTATCTCCGTCGTTAAGTGAGGAGAGGCTGTATTTGTTTATACTAGAATAAACTTACTTACGATGCCACATGTGCTCGGATAAGTAAGTTTATTCAGGTATACACAAATACATTTACATAGATTATCATACATAGCAGCATATGTGTAAAGAACCTAGGATAACTCAAAAAAGTCAGAGTGACTTATTTCCATTGGGGTCCCTGTACCATATGCAATTCCAAGGGGACTGAGTACATCCCGTGGCCCTACACCTGGAATATACCCTCCTTTAATCCTGACTCTCTCGTCGACTTTTTGACAGAAACTGACTTACTACACAAACTCTGAAGATTATACCTCTAGCACCTCCCTCAGCCCCTTCTACCTCGATCTCCTGCTACCCTCTATCCCTGCACTATCCACTGTCTTGCTGCACTTCCATACCCTACTAATCATCCATCTCCCGCTTACAATCCATTCTCCCTGCATCCTGTCCTGCCACGCTGTATAACCCTTGTGGTTTAGCGCTTCTTTTGATTATAATAATAATACACTTGGAATAGACAGTGAAAGTGATGATGATGTGGCTACAATTGAGATAAATAGACCACATGCGTCAGTAGATGGTGGTGGTGCCACCAGCATGTGGCACCAACCCAGGCTGGCACCCAAGCCACTGACTCAGCAGGTCCAGGACAAAGCGCATCATCATCCAGCCCCACACCACAACCAGCTTATGATGTCAAGTACCCACCAGCAAACCGCATCTGGGATTGGCAGCAAAATCCTAATTTTGTTCCCAATTCCCATCAGTTTGATAACACTCAAAGTGGATTCCTGCCAACGTGTTCCCTTGGAAACACTGCAAGTGAACTGCAATTCTTTGAACTATTCTTTCACCAGCCCTTGATGGAAAATATTGTCAGGAAAAGTAACAAGTATTTTGATTACACAATGGCAAATACAATGATATCACCACAGTCAAGACTACACCAGTGGAAAGAGACAATTGTGGCTGAAATATACTTGTTTTTTTGGCAACAATAATGCTTATGCCTTATGTCTATAAGTATAATATAAAATCATACTGGTCCACAGATGAGTAAGACACCACTGTGCATGACACCTTGTTTCAAAGACTTTCACAGACTGCAGCAGTTCTAGGAACATGTCCAGTGATGGTGCATATGTAAATATATAATAGAACATTACTAATATAGAACATTTTTGCATGTTTTTTGTTGTAAACAAGTTTTATAAACAATATAATGATGAAAATATTAATGCGGTTGTGTTGAATACAATGAGTGTACTTATATACATTATGCATTACAGTGGACCCCCGAGTTCCGTAAACCCCGGAAATCGTACAGTTATGTAAGTATAATATTCTAAGTGCTTGTGGAAGTGTATTTTTGGGGGTCTGAAATAGACTAACCTACGTGACATTTTTCCTTAAGGGAGTAAATTCGTTCGGTAATAGCGCTTGAGCAGACTTCAGGTGTGAAGTTTTTATGAAACTCGGGGGTCCACTGTATATTGGTCTCACAGGCCACAATTTTTTTTTTTTTTTCAACAAGTCGGCCGTCTCCCACCGAGGCAGGGTGACCCAAAAAGAAAGAAAAAATCCCCAAAAAGAAAATACTTTCATCATCATTCAACACTTTCACCACACTCATACATAATCACTGTCTTTGCAGAGGCGCTCAGATATGACAGCTGAGAATAGTCCCTCCCAGCTGTCACTATCCCAGACCCCTCCTTTAAAGTGCAGGCATTGTACTTCCCATTTCCAGGACTCAAGTCCAACTAAATCAATTAACTGGTTTCCCTGAATCCCTTCACAAAATGTTACCCTGCTCACTCCAACAGATCGTCATGTCCCAAAAACCATTCGTCTCCATTCACTCCTATCTAACACGCTCACACATGCTTGCTGGAAGTCCAAGCCCCTCGCCCACAAAACCTCCTTTACCCCCTCCCTCCAACCTTTTCTAGGTCTAAATGACCAAACCACCTCAACAACCCCTCTTCAGCCCTCTGACAAATACTTTTAGTAACTCCACACCTCCTAATTTCCACATTCCGAATTTTCTGCATAATATTTACACCACACATTGCCCTTAGACAGGACATCTCCACTGCCTCCAGCCTCCTCCTCGCTGCAGCATTTGCAACCCATGCTTCACACCCATATAAGAGTGTTGGTACCACTATACTTTCGTACATTCCCTTCTTTGCCTCCATGGATAACGTTTTTGTCTCCACAGATACCTCAATGCACCACTCACCTTTTTTTCCTTCATCAATTCTATGGTTAACCTCATCCTTCATAAACCCATCCGCTGACAAGTCAACTCAAAAATATCTGAAAACATTTACTTCTTCCATAATCCCTCTCTCCAATGTGATATCCAATTTTTCTTTATTTAAATTGTTTGATACCCTCATCACCTTATTCTTATCTATGTTCACTTTCAACTTTCTTCCTTTACATATCCTCCCAAACTCGTCCACTAACCTTTGCAACTTTTCTTTAGAATCTCCCATAAGCACAGTATCATCAGCAAAAAGTAACTGTTCAACTCCCATTTTGCATTTAATTCCCCATAATTTAATCCACCTCTCCCCAACACCCTAGCATTTACTTCTTTTACAACCCCATCTATAAATATATTAAACAACCATGGTGACATCACACATCCCTGTCTAAGACCTACTTTTACCGGAAGTAATCTCCTCTCTCCTACACACCCTAACCTGAGCCTCACTATCCTCATAAAAACTCTTTACAGCCTTCAGTAACTTACTACCTATTCCATACACTTGCAACATTTGCCATATTGCTCCCTATCCACTCTATCATATGCCTTTTCTAAATCCATAAATGCAATGAAAACTTCTCTACCTTTATCTAAATACTGTTCACATATATGCTTCATTGTAAACACTTGATCTACACATCCCCTACCCACTCTAAAGCCTCCTTGCTCATCTGCAATCCTACTCTCTGTCTTACCTCTAATTCTTTCAATAATAACCCTGCCATACACTTTACCTGGTATACTCAGTAAACTTATTCCCCTATAATTTTTACACTCTCTTTTATCCCCTTCCCTTTATATAAAGGAACTATACATGCTCTCTGCCAATCCCTAGGCCACAAATGTTACCGGAAAAAAAAAATAGAAAGAAAAAAGTAAAATAAAAGAAATGCGACTTTACGAAAGTCGTCAATGTTGCCGCCACCCTGTCATTTAGGATCAACTTCACGCCTCTATATCTTGTTAAGTACTGATCGGAATTTTTGTTTTTTTTGTTTTGTTTTATTACCTCTAGAAAAATATTTTTAATTCTATAAGAATTTTTTTTTTTTTTTTAAATTCTTGGACCCTGGCTGTCACTCTTGAGATTTGGCCTCTGGACCCTCAAAGGGTTAAGTTGTATTTTGTGACAAACAAGGACGTGTAAAGATTTGTTATTGTTAAAGGCCACCATCCTCTTTTACATAGTTATTTTTATTGTTGAAAATGCAAGGAAAATGATAATTTTTTTTTATTCTTTTATTACAATAAATATGTACTAATTTATATTAGCAAAAACTATTCTGGTAATTAATTTCACATCAGTGAGGACACAACAAGCCTTAGGTTGTCACAACCCTTAACCCTACTGTAACAACAGCACATGCTGAGCCTTGAGAAGCTCTTCTCACAATTTTATCTTGTTTTCTTTTATAGCCTGCATTAATATTATGGTGAGTTGTACCCTGGTCATACTTCTTTAGTAAAAAATCTTATCTTGGCTGGTAAATTATGGTATTTTACTGATGACTGCAGTGATAGTTGTGGCAGGTAATGGCTGTTGCACTGCCTGTCATATCTGTATAGGTATTGTACAGGATCACATTAACTCTCTCCCACACATTTCCATATCAAAAAGCAATGACCAACTACAGTGAATAGAAAACTTAATTATTTTTGAGTTCTGACATTAAAAAAATCTTTAATAAAACTTGGTTGGCTTTTTTGGGATATAATGAACATAACCCTATTTTTACCCTGTGTTCTTCAGTTCATTTCAGATGATTTCTGATAAGGTGCCATTTTCTGGAAAATAACTATCGTCTTAATCCATGGTCAACTGTATTTTTTATTTCTTAGATGAAGTCAAAAGTTCAATTGTCCACAGTATTATTTGGCTGCTTAAGTGTTCATGTACATCTTACATACTTTCTAAATGATAAACAATATGAAAAGATACTTAAAACCTTTTTCAACATTTTTTTTATATTAGTACACAATGTGTAGTTTACATGTAATAAAATATTGTTAAACACAAAGAAAGCCACTAGCATGCATGAGCATTTTGGGCAGACTAATCCTAATGCTTACAGATTATTTGAAACTAGACATAGGTTATAACTGTAGTGTAAAACACCCCTCTGGCAAGACAGTGATGGAGTGAATGATGATGAAAGTTTTTCTTTTTCGGGCCACCCTGCCTTGGTGGGAATCGGCCGATGTGTTAATAAAAAAAAATAATAATAAAAAAAAACATAGGTTATGAAGTAGTAAATTTTTATTATGTATTATTGCAAAAGAGAAGTAGCTAAAATTTTAAAATTAATAAAATCTATAGTAGAGGTAGCAAAAAAAAAAAAAACTTACAATTAGCACAATTTACAACAGTACAATTATAATCCTTTAACTGCCAAACCATTGATTTACGTTTTGCTGCTAGTGCTCTGAATATATTAAAAAAAAAAAAAAAGAAGTTAAAGAGGGTAATTTTGTGTAATAACCCCCCCCCCCCAAAAAAAAAAAAATTAGGGCCAGTACTTATGCACTAGATGCTCATTGATGGCAACATGGAGCCCTGCCACTTGTAGAAATGTTGCCGATATTTTTTATGTTCTGATAATTACAATTTATAGCAGTTCCTGTGATTTTATAGCCAATCTTTGTTCTGACACTAATATTAGATACAGAAACAGTAATCAGTTACAAACACACTGACAGGTGAACATGTTCACCTGCCTTGGTCACATACTATTGTCTAGAAATATATACAATTTATAGGTCCCAGCAATGTTTTTAGAAGTGCTGGAGTATATGAAACTCCTTGAAGCATGCTGTCAGACAAGTGTCACTCTACACTGCTAACAGTGCAATCACTCAATATTGCTGATGGTGCACTGCTCCCAGTGAACCTTGGCATATGTTTTTTTTATTTGTTCTCACTGTTCCATACACAATCTGTCTCTGTGTCTATCTCTGTCTCTGTCTCTCTCTGTCTGCCTGTCTCTCTGTCTCAGAGAGAGCCGCTCATGAACCAACAGGTACATATTACATGTTGCAGAATCATCACATCTAAACAGTATAGAAATATAAAAAAAACTTAGATAATAACCCTTGTGCAACATTTGGGTCACATCTTTTCAATTTTGATGCAACTGGTAATGTCATCTTGCCAGAATGTCCTATCACCTATGCCCTAAATAGAGAGATATTGAGAGAGACGATTCTGCAACATGTGTAATACGTGTTTGGCTGGCTAGCTCTGTCCATCTCTATCTCTGTCTGCCTATCTCTCTCTGTCTTAGAAAGAGCCACTCATGAACCAGAATCAAGGACAAAGTAAGTTTATTTAGGCACAGGTACACATATGTACCGTTATCATACATAGTGTAAATTACCTAGGATAACCCAAAAGAGGCAGACAAAGTGCTATACTGTGCTTGTTGAAATGAGGCATAAGCATGACTGGCAAGTAATACACATTTCAGGCACTGAAATACACATGGATGACGACCAACAAACTCACCCTCAATATAGACAAAACCTACTACATACTGTTTGGAAACAGAGCTTTAAATTTACACCTTAACATACTGATCAATGGTTTCCCTATTACAAGACATACTGAAGGCACTGACTGCAGCCTGAAATTTCATACCCACATCCAACACACAGCCAGGAAGGTCTCCAAAACAGTAGGCATCCTCTCCAAGATACAATACTATTTTCCCCAAAAGGCACTACTTACACTATATCACTCTCTACTGTACCCTTACCTCACCTATGGTATTTGTACTTGGGGTTCTACTACAACTAATCACTTTAAACCATTAATTACCCAACAAAAAGCTGTTGTGCAGATGATCGCAAACTCTTGCGCCAGACAACACACCCCTCTGCTCTTCAAGAGTTTGAATTTACTTGATGTACAAAATATGCACTCACACTACTGTGCCTACTATATATATAGAACATTAAACTCCAATATAAATTTTCCTCTCAAACTTCTCCTTGATAGCTACAACAGAACACACAGGCACAACACAAGGCACAAAACTCTCTTCAACATCCCTTGTGTCTGCCTCACGCTATGGAAAAATGCAATGCATATAAAGGACCCCAAGATCTGGAACTCATTGCCTGAACCAGCAAAAGGTCCCCTGTCTGCCAATCAATTTAGAGCTATAATTAAAAATCATTTCATCTCCCAAACATAATTATACTAAACAAAACCAACACATCCAACTATTCTGGCTTCTTCACCATCTCTTATATAATCTTTCCTAGCCTGAAATCATAGGACCAGTTAAACTACTCAAGAAATCCCAATTAACCTAAGATCATTAAATCAGTTTAAAGTATTAACACACACCTTTACTATATTTTTTAAATTATAATTTTTTACTAGTTTTTTTGTAATAATACACAATTAAAATTTACCACTCCATAACCTGTCTAGTTTTAAGTAGGATTAGTCTGCTCGAAGTGCTCATGCATGATAGTAGCTTTCTTTGTGTATACCAATACTTTCTTACATGTAAATTACAGCTTGTATGCTAAACAAAGAGATAAAAATTTGTATTTGAAAGTATGTAATGAATGTAACACAATACCATAGTACAATACAACAAAATATGCAAATCCATTATTTTTCACTGCAAATAGTACAGTGGTACCTCGAGTTACGATGGTCCCCAAAATCACCCTTTTATGTAAGTTTATTTTTTTAAATGCTTTTGTAAGTATATTTTTGGGGGTGTAAAAGGACTAGTCTATTTTACATTATTCCTTATGGAGATAAATTCGTTTGGTAATGGCACTTGAACAGCATTCTCGAACGAAAAAATATCGTAACTCGAGGTACCACTGTATTTGGAATGCTACTCACTCGATATTATCCATTGTAAACATTTTTACATTTTATGCAAAAGTTCCCGTTCAAACTGTTCAGCAGTATATGATCCATCAATGGCTTTACAATCTGGATTGAACACTGAGTAGGCACTTATTTCCCCTTTTTTCTTTGGCTCAGATCTCAGTGTGAACCTGCAAATGTAAATATGTGATAAAATTATAATAATAATAATAGGGTTATTGACTGTACAGTTCAACGCCAATAATTCAGATGTATTGGGGCAGGAGAAATGCTGAGTAAGGTTCATCTAATTGAAGTGACTAGAAAAAAATGTTTCAAGATAAAACATTACAAATAAAATGATAAATGGTACTCACCGATGTCTTTAGTCCAAACCTACTCACCAAATTTCACAACATAATTTTGAATGACCAAAAGAAAAAAAAACTACCCTAAAGTATGAACATTTCTGCACATACAATGACCTCAATGACAGACATCACCACCAACGAATGTGGTGAATATATGTACACCTGATGTCAGTTAAATATAACAATATTTTTATGCATCAATATGGTTGATCAAAAACATTATTATAAAATCTACATTTCTTAACAAAATTATACATTACCATACACAAATAACCCGCAAATTGGAGGATGAAACTTATGTTGGACCAAAATATCTTCATAAGTTTTGAGTATCCTATGTGCAGGTTATTTGTGTATTGTTCCAGTCATAGTATTGTGCCTTTATTCTTTTTTGTACATTAAACAAAAAAACCATTATACTATACCAAAGATAACTGCATTTGATAAATATGACCTAAGAGAAAATAAATCAGAAAAATAGAAGTACAGTAGTGTACAGTCAACCCTTGGTTTTCGTATTTAATCCGTTCCAGAGGGGTCGACTAAAACCAAAACCATTTTCCCCATAAGAAATAATGTAAATTCAATTAATCCGTTCCACACATCCAGAAGTATCAAAAAAAAAAATTGGGGGCCTTAAAGACAGATTTACATGTACAAAAGAATGAACATTCAATATGATACTTACCTTTATTGAAGACTGATGTTGTTGGATAGAAGACAGGGAGAAGGGGAGAGGGAAGAGAGGCTATTGTTTGGAAGGGAAATCCCCTTCCATAAGGACTTTAGGTACCAAGTCCTTATCCAGGGTCACTTCCCTGCATGCCTGCTCCACTCCCTCCCTGTCTGCTACACTTCCTGCATGCCTGCTACACTCCCTGCATGCCTGCTACATCCTCCCTGCTCATCTGCACCTGCTACACTCCCTGCATGCCTGCTACACTCACTTGCTGCCTGCTACACTCCCTGCATCCTCGCTACCTCCTCCCTGCCCTGCTACACTCCCTCCTGCCTGCTACACTCCCTCTTGCCTGCTACACTCCCTGCATGCCTGCTACACTCCCTCCCTGTCTCTACACTCCCTGCTCTTCCTGCTACACTCCCTGCTTTCCTGCTACACTCCCTGCTTTCCTGCTACACTCCCTGCTTTCCTGCTACACTCCCTGCTTTCCTGCTACACTCCCTGCTTTCCTGCTACACTCCCTGCTTTCCTGCTACACTCCCTGCTTTCCTGCTACACTCCCTGCTTTCCTGCTACACTCCCTGCTTTCTTGCTACACTCCCTGCATGCCTGCTACACTCTTTCTTAAATTCCATCATGTTTCTCACTTTCTTTACCAAAGGACTGGCACTAGGAGCTTTTTCTGGGCCCATGGTGGCTTATTTAGCAGTCACACACAATAATCAAGGGCCAAAAACTATGAATTGTTAAGAAATGTTTTGTATGAACTCACAGGATAATGTTCACTCAACCAGAAACAATGCCTGAGAATGTGCGTGGGAGGCGGGCTTGCGGGCTTTGTATGTGCGCTGGGCACTGGACAGGTTCCATTCCATCAACGAAAACTAAGACAATATTTCCACGAAAAAAGTGCCCGAAAACCAAAATCACTGAAAACTGAGACACACGAAAACCAAGGGTTGACTGTACTGGAACATGAAATTGATAGGTCTCGCATTTTTGATGGGGTAGAAGCCTGAGAGAAGAGCAGAGGTTAAATTTGAAAGCGAAGCATACTGCCAGACTGCTCCACTTTGCATCAACCAATGTTCTCATTTGCTGCCTCTCAACCTCAGCAGCTATTACTACATTATGAGCCTTAACTATAACTGTCTTTGATAAGTAAATACAAGGGAGTTTACACTGCATCCTTGGATGTCATCAGCGTGTACTGATGACATCTGAGGGCTCTTAATCTTAGGAACTTGAGGTACCCTTATCATTATACAGACACTATATGACCCCTATGGGATTAGTGTGTATACATACTCCAACAATTCACTCTTCACTACACATGTGAGTTGTATTTACCACTATTTGTTATGATGTAAGTTGAGTGAGGGGTGTCTCGACAGGTTATGACCAACAGCTCTGGTAAGATAGGTATGCCTCTTCCTTCTACCTATCATACTACTATTTTTTTTTTCCAACAAGTCGGCCGTCTCCCGCCTAGGAAGGGTGACCCAAAAAGAAAGAAAATCCCCAAATGAAAATACTTTCATCATCATTCAACACTTTCACCTCACTCATACATAATCACTGTCTTTGCAGAGGCTCTCAGATACGACGGTTTAGAATAGTCCCTCCAAACTGTCACTATCCCAGACCCCTCCTTTAACCCTTAAACGGTCCACACGTATATTTACGTTCGCACGCCCAGTGTCCCGAATATTTTGAAAAAAAAAAAAAAATTATATAGAATTAAAGAGAATTTTTTTTAACTGTTATAGGGTAAAAAAAAAAAATTTGGGTCAGTAGTTACCGAAATATGAGGCGGAGAAGTTGGCACTGGATGCTCACCCGACAGCAACAGGAGTCCTGCCGCTTGCAGAATCGTTGCCGATATACCTTTTTTTCCACTTTTTATTATTATTTTATATAATTTTTATGTTCTCATAATCACAATTTATTGTAGTTCTTGTGATTTCATAGCCAATCTGTGTTCTGACACTAATATTAGGTACTGAAATTGTACTCAAATAATAATAATGATAGTGCATAAAAATAATAATAATAATGATAGTGCATAATAATAATAATAATATAATAATAATAATAATAATAATAATAATAATAATAATAATAATAATAATGAAAGTTCCCTTGAAGCATTGTAAGATTTGTGTCGCTGCCTTATCTCATCTGATCTCCACTAATGATGACTAGTGACATTTCATGAGGGGTGAGCTGTAGTCTTATCAGTCCAGAAATTACAGTGATGACATTTGACGAGCTTACACTGCTTCCCTTTATTTGTTACGCAAACCTGTCTGTCTGTCTATATCTGTCTATCTGTGTGTCTGTCTTTCTGTCTGTCTGTGTGTCTGACTTTCTGTCTGCTTGTGTGTCGTCTCCTTTCTGTCTGCTTGTCTCAGAGAGTAGCTCATGAACCAAATGGTATTACGCAGATCCCAAGCAAAGTATAACACTTTGTCTGGATTTTTTTAGTTATCCTAGGTAATTTACACTAGGTAATAATAATAATACAGTGGACCCTCGGTTAACGAATACCCCGGAAATCGTGCAATTATGTAAGTATAATTTTGTAAGTTCTTGTGGAAGTGTATTTTTGGGGGTCTGAAATAGACTAACCTACGTGAAATTTTTCCTTAAGGGAGTAAATTCGTTCGGTAATGGCACTTGAGCAGACTTCAGGAGTGAAGTTTTTACGAAACTCGGGGGTCCACTGTACTTTATTTAGACATGGTACAAAGATACATTGTTGGGTTTACACGATACATAGGTATAAAAGAGATGTACATGCCAAAAGCCCCTAATATGCTGCGCATTGCGGGCATTCTTAGGACTACTTAGACTACATGGTAAAAAATTATGGTTGATAATGTATATAAGTATAATTGTGTATCTATGTTATAAAGTTTGAATATAAGTTGAACATATCAATGTATGTATTATTCATAACAGGTTTTTACATTTAAGTGAGTAATCAGGTTTTTACATTTAAGTGATTATTCTACTTTGTTGGGAATGTTTGATATTGAGCATTTAGGTTTGGGTGAGAAGGTGGTTTTTTAGTATCTTTTTGAATTGGGGTACAGGCAGGGTTTCTTTGGCAATGACAGGTAATGAATTCCAAATTTTCGTGCCTTTTATATGCATTGAGTTTTTACATAGTGTTAGATGGACACGGGGAACATCGAGGAGTGATCTGTGTCTAGTGTTATGGTCATGTGTCCTGTTAAAATTGGTAAGGAGAAGTTTGAGTGGTGGGTTAATATTTGCATAGTGTTTTCTATGTATGTAGTAGGCACAGTAAAAAGTATGAATGTCTTGTATGGTGAGTAAGTTTAGATTTTTGAAAATTGGTGGAGTATGTTGTCTGGAGTGTGAATGTGTTATCATTCTAACTGCTGCCTTTTGTTGTGTTATTAGTGGTCTGAGATTAGTTATTGATGTAGAGCCCCATGCACAGATTCCATAGGTGAGGTAGGGGTAAATGAGTGAGTGATATAGGGTAAGGAGAGATGGTTGTAGAACATAGTACCGTATCTTGGATAGTATTCCCACGGTGCTTTTTTTTTTATTTACTACCTATTCCATACACTTGCAACATTTGCCACATTGCTCCCCTATCCACTCTATCATATGCCTTTTCTAAATCCATAAATGCAATGAAAACTTCTCTACCTTTATCTAAATACTGTTCACATATATGCTTTACTGTAAACACTTGATCTACACATCCCCTACCCACTCTAAAGCCTCCTTGCTCATCTGCAATCCTACTCTCTGTCTTACCTCTAATTCTTTCAATAATAACCCTGCCATACACTTTACCTGGTATACTCAGTAAACTTATTCCCCTATAATTTTTACACTCTCTTTTATCCCCCTTCCCTTTATATAAAGGAACTACAGTGGACCCCCGAGTTTCGTAAAAACTTCATTCCTGAAGCCTGCTCAAGTGCCATTACCGAATGAATTTACGTCCTTAAGAAATAATGCACGTAGGTTAGTCTATTTCAGACCCCCAAAAATACACTTACAAAAGCACTTACAATATTATACTTACATAAAAGCACGATTTCCGGGGTTTACGAAACTCGGGGGTCCACTGTATACATGCTCTCTGCCAATCCCTAGGTACCTTCCCCTCTTTCATACATTTATTAAACAAAAATACCAACCACTCCAGCACTATATCCCCCCCTGCTTTTAATATTTCTGTCATGATCCCGTCAGTTCCAGCTGCTTTACCCCTTTCATTCTACATAATGCCTCACGCACCTCCCCCACACTCACATCCTGCTCTTTTTCACTCCTAAACGATGTTGTACCTCCCTGGCCAGTACATGAAATTACTGCCTCCCTTTTTTCATCGACATTTAAAAGTTCCTCAAAATATTCCCGCCATCTACCTAATACTTCCAGCTCCCCATCTACTAACTCCCCTACTCTGTTTTTAACTGACAAATCCATTCGTTCCCTAGGCTTTCTTACCTTGTTTATCTCACTCCAAAAATGTTTCTTGTTTTCAGCAAAATTTCTTGACAGAGCCTCTCCCATTCTTTCATCTGCTCTTCTTTTGCACTCTCTCACCACTCTCTTCACCTTTCTTTTACTCTCCATATACTCTGCTCTTCTATTAACACTTCTGTTTTGTAAAAACCTCTCATAAGCTACCTTTTTCTCTTTTATCACACCCTTTACTTCTTCATTCCACCACTCACTCCTCTTTCCTCTTGCACCCACCCTCCTATAGCCACAAACTTCTGCCCCACATTCTAATCTGCATTTTTAAAACTATCCCAACTCTCTTCAAACCCCCCACCCACTACTCATACTTGCACTAGCCCACCTTTCTGCCAATAGTTGCTTATATCTCACCCTAACTTCCTCCTCCCTTAGTTTATACACTTTTACCTCTCTCTTACTTGCTGTTGCCATTTTCTTTTTGTCCCATCTACCTTTTACTCTAACTGTAGCTACAATCAAATAATGATCCGATATATCAGTTGCCCTCTATAAACATGTACATCCTGAAGCCTACCCATCAACCTTTTCTCCACCAATACATAATCAAACAAACAAACAAACAATGTGCTATATCATACCTTGTATATTTATTTATCCTCTTTTTCATAAAATATGTATTACTTATTACCAAACCTCTTTCTACACATAGCTCAATTAATGGTTCCCCATTTACATTTACCCCTGGCACCCTAAATTTACCTACTACTCCCTCCACAACATTTTTACCCACTTTAGCATTAAGATTCCCAACCACAATTACTCTCTCACTTGGTTCAAAACTCCCCACACACTCACTCAACATTTCCCAAAATCTCTCTCTCTCCTCTACACTTCTCTCTTCTCCAGGTGCATAAACACTTACTATAACCCACTTTTCACATCCAACCTTTATTTTACTCCACATAATCCTTGAATTTATACATTTATATTCCTCTTTACCTGCCATAACTGATTATTCAACATTATTGCCACTCCTTCTTTAGCTCTAACTCTATTTGAAACCCATGACCTAATCCCATTTATTTCTCCCCACTGAAACTCTCCTACCCCCTTCAGCTTTGTCTCACTTAAAGCCAGGATATCCAGTTTCTTTTCATTCATAACATCTACAATCATCTCTTTCTTATCATTCGCACAACATTAACGCACATTCAACCATCCCACTTTGACGTTTTTCTTCTTTTTCTTTTTAGTAAGCTATACAGGAAAAGGGGTTACTAGCCCATTGTTCCCGGCATTTTAGTTGACTTTTACAACACGCATGGCTTAAGGAGGAAAGATTCTTATTCCACTTCCCCATGGATATGAAAGGAAAAGCAATAAGAACAAGAACTATTAAGATAAAATCAAAGAAAACTCAGATGAGTGTGTATACATAAACGTGTACATGTTTGCGTAGCGTGACCTAAGTGTAAGTAGAAGTAGCAAGACGTACCTGAAATCTTGCATGTTTATGAGACAGTATCATCATATTGTTAATTTGAAATAAAATATATAACTAGAAGAAACTCAATAAATTTCTCTAGTATTGTTATTTTACTAGTATAGCATCAACATATTGTAATTTGAAATAAAATATACAACTAGAATAAACTCAACCAATTTCTCTAGTATTGTCTTTTTAATAGTATAGTATAATCATATTGTAATTTTAAATAAAATATATAACTAGAATAAACTCAATAAATTTCTCTAGTATTATGTACATAGTGAATAAGTCTTTAGACTAAGCTGCCCCTAATGCCATGGCATGCCAGTGGCTCTCCTTGCATTACAGTTTTATAATTGTAACTACCAATACCTATGTATACTTGTAACTTGCAACAAAATAAAAATATTATTATATTATTATTATAGAAAAAAGACACCAGCAATCCTACCATCATGTAAAACAATTACAGGCTTTCGTTTTACACTCACTTGGCAGGACAGTAGTACCTCCCTGGGTGGTTGCTGACTACCAACCTACTACCTACATTTATTAAACAAAAATACCAACCACTCCCAACACAATATCTCCCCACTTTTAACATTTCTGTCATGATCCCGTTAGTTCCTGCTGCTTTACCCCCTTTCATTCTATGTAATGCCTCACACACCTCCCCCACACTCACATCCTGTTCTTCCTCACTCCTAAAAGATGTTATACTTCCCTGACCAGTGCATGAAATTACCGCCTCCCTTTCTTCATCGACATTTAAAAGTTCCTCAAAATATTCCCGCCATCTACCCAATACACCTCCAGTTTCCCATCTACTAATTCCCTACTCTGTTTTTAACTGACAAATCCATTCGTTCCCTAGGCTTTCTTAACTTGTTTATCTCACTCCAAAATTTTTCTTATTTTCTGCAAAATTTCTTGACAATGCTTCTCCCACTCTTTCATCTGCTCTCCTTTTGCACTCTCTCACCACTCTCTTCACCTTTCTTTTACTTTCCATATACTTTGCTCTTCTTACAACACTTCTGTTTTGTAAAAACCTCTCATAAGCTACCTTTTTCTCTTTTATCACACCCTTTACTTCATCATCCCAACAATCACTCCTCTTTCCTCCTGCACCCACCCTACTATAGCCACAAACTTCTGCCCCACATTCTAATACTGCATTTTTAAAACAATCCCAACTCTCTTCAACCCCCCCACTACTCATACTTGCACTAGCCCACCTTTCTGCCAATAGTTGCTTGTATCTCACCCTAACTTCCTCCTCTCTTAGTTTATACACTTTTACCTCTCTCTTACTTGCTCTACCTGGAGTCTACCTGGAGAGAATTCCAGGGGTCAACGCCCCCGCGGCCCGGTCTGTGACCAGGCCTCCTGTTGGACCAGAGCCTGATCAACCAGGCTGTTACTCTATAAACATGTAAATCCTGAAGCCTACCCATCAACCTTTTATCCACCAATACATAATCTAACAAACTACTTTCATTACGTGCTATAGGATACCTTGTATACTTATTTATCTTTTTTTTCATAAAATATGTATTACTTATTACCAGACCTCTTTCTATACATAGCTCAATTAAAGGCTCCCAATTTTCATTTACCCCTGACACCCCAAATTTACCTACTACTACCTCCACAACATTTTTACCCACTTTAGCATTGAGATCACCAACCACAAGTACTCTCTCACTTGGTTCAAAACTCCCCACACACTCACTCAACATTTTCCAAAATCTCTCTTTCTCCTCTACACTTCTCCAGGTGCATCAACACTTACTATAACCCACTTTTCACATCCAACCCTTATTTTACACCACATAATCCTTGAATTGATACATTTATATTTCCTCTTTTCCTGCCATAACCTATCCTTCAACATTATTGCTACTTCTTCTTTAGCTCTAACTCTGTTTGAAACCCTTGACCTAATCCCATTTATTTCTCCCCACTGAAACTCTCCTACCCCCTTCAGCTTTGTTTCACTTAAGGCCAGGACATCCGCTTTTGAAGAGTGGTGGGATGTGCTGTCTGGCACAGGAGCTGGTAATCATCTGCACAACAGCTTTTGTAAAGGTATAGGCATGGTTAAAGAGAATAATAACCATGGAACTTATAAACTTAATAATGTGGATCTCAATCACTCTGAATGTGAAAAAAATTTAAGAGTTCTGGCTGGTAATAATCTAAAGCCAAGACAACAGTGCATAAGTTTTTTCTTCCCATTCATAACATGCACAATCATCTCTTTCTTATCATTTGCACAACAACCACGCACATTGAAACATCCCACTTCGATGGTTTTCTTCTTTTTCTTTTTAGTAAGTTATACGGGAAAAGGGGTTACTAGCCCATTGTTAATAAGATAAGATTTCTTCGGATTTTTAACCCCGGAGGGTTAGCCACCCAGGATAACCCAAGAAAGTAGTGCGTCATCGAGGACTGTCTGTCTTATTTCCATTGGGGTCCTTAATCTTGTCCCCCAGGATGCGACTCACACCAGACGACTAACAACCCAGGTACCTATTTGCTGCTAGGTGAACATGACAACAGGTGTAAGGAAACATGTCGAAATGTTTCCACCCGCCGGGAATCGAACCCGGGCCCTCCGTGTGTGAAGCGAGAGCTCTAGCTACCAGACCACCGGGCATTTTAGTTGACTTTTACAACACGCATGGCTTACAGAGGAAAGATTCTTATTCCACTTCCTCATGGATATGAAAGGAAAAGTAATAAGAACAAGAACTATTAAGATAAAATCAAAGAAAAAACTCAGATGAGTGTGTAAACATAAACGTATACAGTGGACCCTCGGTTAACGAATACCCCGGAAATCGTGCAATTATGTAAGTATAATTTTGTAAGTTCTTGTGGAAGTGTATTTTTGGGGGTCTGAAATAGACTAACCTACGTGAAATTTTTCCTTAAGGGAGTAAATTCGTTCGGTAATGGCACTTGAGCAGACTTCAGGAGTGAAGTTTTTACGAAACTCGGGGGTCCACTGTACATGTATGTGTAGTGTGACCTAAGTGTAAGTAGAAGTGATGTAAGCAACTTTACCGATGACACTAAAATAGGCCATCAGATTAATTCTGATGAGTACAGTAGAGCACTACAGGTCGAAGAAGTGGTAGATGCAGCTTAATGTAGACAAAAGAATAAAGATATTATTTCTCTACAAAGGTTACAATGTGTAATTACAAATTTGATTTGTGTTAAGTACAAGGAAAGCCACTATAATGCCAGGGCATTTCTGGCAGACTAATCCTGGTACATAATAACTACTCAAGTCTAGACAAGATAAGAGTGGTTAACTTTTTAATAAATCTTTATTTTATCTTAATACTAATGCGAGGTAGTCAAGGTGGAAGTTTATAAAAACAATAATCTTGAAGTTGGACATAATAAAAACAATATTACAATTAATAGTTCAAACAGTAATATTTTATGGATTGGCAGATGTTTTAATAGACTAGAGGTCATATAATATAATACATATTTGGGAGAGTTGCTTCAAACTGATTAGAAGTTGTTTTGGTTGGTTTGTTTAGTATTGACAGATATGATTTTTAACCATTGCCCTAAATTTGTATGTAGTCAAGGGATCCTTTACTGGTTTAGGTAGTGAATTCCAGATCTTTGGGCCCTTTATGTGCATTGCATTTTTGCATAGTGTGAGACTGACACGAGAGATGTCGAAGAGTGCTTTGTGCCCTGTATTGTGACTGTGCGTTCTGTTGTAGCTATCAAGGAGAAGTTTAAGTAGAGGGTTTATATTGGAGTTTAATGTTCTGTATATAGTAGGCACAATAATATGAGTGTGTGTCTCGAATATTTAGTAGGTTCAGGCTTTTGAAGAGTGGTGGGATGTGCTGTCTGGCACAGGAGCTGGTAATCATCTGCACAACAGCTTTTGTAAATGTATAGGCCTGGTTAAAGAGAATAATAACCATGGAACTTATAAACTTAATAATGTGGATCTCAATCACTCTGAATGTGAAAAAAATTTAAGAGTTCTGGCTGGTAATAATCTAAAGCCAAGACAACAGTACTTAAGTTTTTTCAGTAAATCTATTAGAATTCTTGGCTTCACATTCCTTATATAAATAATAGGAGTCCTTGGGTAAGGCTTCATTTAGATTATGCTACATAGTTCTGGTCACAACAGAATGGACATAAATGTGCTGAAAAACATATAGAGAAGGATGACAAGGCTGATCCCATGTATCAGAAATCTTTCCTATGAGGATAGACTGAAGGCACTGAATCTGCACTCCAGAAAGGCATAAAATTAGAAGGATATGACTGAGGTGTATAAATGAAATACAGGAATAAATAAAGTGGATAAAAATAATGTGCTAAAACTATCTAAGGAAGACAGACTCATAACAATGGGTTCAAGTTGGAAAAATTTAGATTAATAAAAGATAGATATATGAAAGCACTGACTTGGTAATAGAGTTGTCAGTGTGTAGAACAAACTCCCAAGTAGTGTCATTGAAGTGAAAACCTTGGGAAACTTTTAAAATAGGTTAAACAAGTACAGTGGACCCCCGAGTAACGAGCATAATTCATTCCAGAAGCCTGCTCAAGTGCCATTACCGAACGAATTTTCTCCCTTAAGGAATAATGTCAAGTAGGTTAGTCCATTTCAGACCCCCAAAAATACACTTACAAAAGCACTTACAATAATATACTTACATACTTGTACGATTTCCGAGGTGCTCGTAACTCGGGGGGTCCACTGTACATGAGTGGGTGTGACTTGGACTTACCTAGCATGGGCCAGTAGGCCTGCTGCAGTGCTCCTTCCTCCTTATATCTAAGAAAGTTTCCCAACGGTGGACATTCATTCTTTCCCTGAGCTATTCTTATCTTACCTATTGTATCTGCATGGAGATTTACCTTTGAAGAGTATCGAGAGTTGTTCTAGTCCCATAGCCCAGCCCTGGGGCCAAGTTGCCCTTAGAATAGACTTGATCTGAGCTCAGGCAACATCCCCATCCACCCACTGTTCATAGACTTAAACCTACTTTACATACAGAGCCTCCACATATACTGTTGTGCCAATTACATGTACAGAACACTTAATACACTTAATACAAATATAAGTCTTTATCTCTCAATAGCATCAAAAAAATTATCAAAAACATCTCTTGAACCTTATGTAATAATTCATCTGATGACCACATTCCACTCTGACTTTTGTATCACTTCCACTACCACCTTCTTATTGCCACCTCTGCCACTGTTGCACTACGTATACTATTACTACTACACTACTACCACCTCTTCTTTTTCTTCCTCCTCATGGCAGCTGCTGCTGCTGCTGCTGTTGCTGCTGCTGCTCCTCCTCCTCCTCCTCTCATTCTACTACTCTTGGCCCCAGCCCCATCTTGTATATATACTGGCTTCCTTCCCTTCGAACTTCTGTGAGACTAGTTAAGAATCCAAGTCGGACTGAAACATCATCATAAGTTCCATTCTCTTATGTGTGGGTTATCTGTGTACTGTTCCTGTCATGATATTGTGCCTTTTTATTTTTTTCAGAATTTAAGCAAGCAAAGTTCCTCCATACAACCCTTCATCTGCTCTTATCCTTACTGAGCCACATACAGTGGACCCTCGGTTTTCGCCGAAAATTCTTTCCAGAATGCTGCTCAAGTGCCATTACCGAACGAATTTACTTCCTTAAGAAATAATGTCACGTAGGTTAGTCTATTTCAGACCACCAAAAATACACTTGCAAAAGCACTTACGAAAATACACTTACAATTAAAGTCCAGCTAACTGGTTGTCCTGAATACTCCAACATGTTCATTAAAAAAAAAAAAACTATTCACTCCTATCTAACACATTCACTGTAGCCTGCTAGATGCTCAAGCCCCTACAACTCAAAGCCTCCTTTACACCTCCCTCCAACCATTTCTGGGATAACCCTTATCCCGCTTATCTTCTGCCTCAGATTTATACACCCTCTATCATCTTAACCCTCTCCATGGCCAAACCACTTCAATGATCTAGTGTAAAAAAAAAAAAAAATCTTCAGCCCACTGAATTTCCTATAAAATTAT
The DNA here is from genome assembly GCA_009830355.1 of Cherax destructor. Classification (NCBI taxonomy): domain Eukaryota; kingdom Metazoa; phylum Arthropoda; class Malacostraca; order Decapoda; family Parastacidae; genus Cherax; species Cherax destructor. The sequence continues at coordinate 21,672 of WNWK01002184.1, forward strand.
ACCCTTAGTGACCCCACATTACCTTTTAATTTCTACACTAAATTTTCTGCATAATATTCATACCACATAGTATAACTCCACTCCCCCTAGCCACCTTCTCGCTGCAAATTTCAAAACTCATGCCTCACACCCATACAAGTCTTGGCACCACTACACTTTGGTATATTCTCCTTCCCCCCCCCCCCTTTTTTTTTTTGCCTTTATAGATAAACTGCTTTCCTTCCTCAGATACCTCAAAGCACCACCCATCTTTTTGTCCTCTTCTGTTCTAAGGTTAACCTTGTCTTTTCATAGGCCCACCTGCTGACATGTCTACTCCCAAATGTGTAAATACATCTGCTTCCTCCATACTCCCTTAATACTATATGTCATTATTATTAAAGCATTAGTACAATTATTGTTTTCTTATTAAAATTAAAATAAAAAAATATTTTATGAGCTAAAACAAATGTTCAACATGTATAACCTGAGGAAAAATCTCCTCACAAAATACATACACTTAAGTGTATACCGCACACTTACCATATAAATATAAAGGCACTAAAAATAAAAAACACTGCTCCAAATTCAATTAGTATGAATACTTTGAAGAGCAGAAGCCACATTAGACATTTCAGTCCCAGGGCAACCCAATCCAATGTTGTGTAATTAGCATAAAACATAAATGACGAGGTTTGAAGGTCTTCATCGTTGAAATCTGTGCTGGCACTAGAGGACACATTGCTTGACTGGCCAGCTCTCCTTCGCATTTCCTGTAAACAAGGTGTTTACATAAATCTAAATGATGAATCTATTTAAAAAAAATTGGAGTATACTTTATATCAGGAATGTCTACATAAATTTATAGTGTACAAGTTATTTTTTCAACTTTTAAATGATGATTACAAATACTACTGAAAATCATATTTAAAAGTGCGAGAAAAGAAGTCATTCACATTAAAACTAACATTCAATGGAAAGCATGTTTGAAAAACCAGTACAGGAAATCATCTTAATTTTACATTGTACCTTGTGCAAAGGTTTGTAATTTTTCACTCATTGCTCAACACTTCTTTCAGCAGCAGCAGCAATGGAGCTCTTAAATTTTGTAGTCCTCCAAGTCAGTACAAGTTCCCTGTGATGTTCTAACATTAAGTTTTTCTGCAATAACATACTTGGAAACACAAAATGATATAAACTGATTGGAAATCTGCCAATTCGTCAAACTCACTGACTAAAAATAGGACTGCCCAGCACTGTCCAACATCAGCTTCGCTGCCAGATCTTGTTGTGCTCCTAACATAACAAGATCTGTTTATTACACCGCTTTCTATACAAAACCAGTGTTCTTATGGGTAGAGGGAAGTGCAGGAGAACCAACACTAGAAACTACATCAAAACTCATGAAGATAGGTGAAAAAAGTATCACTCTAGCACCTCCCCTCAAGGACAGCCTGGAGGACAACACATCACATCACTCCAGCTGATGAAATAACAAACATGGCCAACCTTTTACAAGACTACCTTACCCTTCTATGGCTTTGACAAATGTCAACCAAATACCCAAGAATTGCTAAAGTCATCAGAGTGCAAGCTGAGTACATCAAATCTCTAGCACATGACCTACAAAAGAGTAAACAAGAATCATTACAGGCCATTCATGTCAAGAAGATTGCTGACCTTGAACTCACTCAATCAGCTCAAGCCAAGAGGATTCATGAGCTTGAGGAAAAGCTGCCCAACATAGAAAAAATGAGTGATGACCATAAAGAAGTGCAATCAACTGTTGTATACCGTGCCAAATAAATAACTTCCCTCAGCACCAAGACAGATGATGTGCATGACTGGAAATCTCACATGGACACAGTTTTCTGAATTCCTTTAAGATCAGACTAAATTGAACAACAGCAGTTATCAGATGCCATAACTGTAAACAGTTCAATTTTCCCTGAAGATGTTAACCCTAGTTCTTATTTACAAACCACCCTCCACCTGCTCAAAGATGATCTGCAAGTTAATTTAGAAAACAGTGACATCAAGGAGGCCTGATTGTTAGGCAAACCAGGACTTAAATGAAATGTAATATGTACTAAGATTTCATTCATATATTATGATTATTTGTTCTTCCATCAAGATGAAGGGAAGTGTGTTCATAAATGAATTTCTAACAAAAAAGCAACAGAACCTATTGTATAGGCTAAAAAAAAAAATCAAACATGAACATTAGGAACAACATTCATCAGTGGTACACCCGAGGCCGTAAAATCATAGTTAACCCTTTACCAGGCAGACCATGTTTTCCAAAAACTATAGCCAACCTGTAACCACACAAATTGTAAAACCATTCAATGGACCTCTGTAAAATAAAATAATCATCCTTATCTTTATCTTAATCCACAAACATGACAAACTTAATACAGTGGACCCCTGGATTTCATACAGCTCCCAATTTGAACAATTATGTAAGTGTATTTTGTAAGTGCTTTTGTAAGTGTATTTTTGGGGGTCTGAAACGAACTAATCTAATTTACATTCGTCCCTATGGGAACAAATTCGTTCAGTAACGGCACTCAAACAGCATTCTGGAATGAATTATTTACAAAATCCGGGGGACCACTGTAATTTTCAAATATGTACTGTAATACCAAAATCTGACTCGTAGGTTTATTTAGACTGCAGCTTTATTTAGATTATTAACCCTATAATAATGGGATGTGTAATGTCACCATGGTTGTTTAATATATTTATACTGTAGATGGAGTTGTAAAATATGTAAATGCTAGGGTGTTGGGGAGAGGGGTGGGATTAAATTATGGGGAATCGAATACAAAATGGGAGTTGACACAGTTACTTTTTGCTGATGATACTGTGCTTACAGGAGATTCTAAAGAAAAGTTGCAAAGGTTAGTGGACGAGTTTGGGAGGGTGTGTAAAGGTAGAAAGTTGAGAGTGAACATAAGAGTAAAGTGATGAGGGTATCAAACGATTTAGATAAAGAAAAACTGGATATCACATTGGAGAGAGGGAGTATGGAAGAAGTAAATGTTTTCAGATATTTGGGAGTTGATTTGTCAGTGGATGGGTTTATGAAGGATGACGTTAACCATAGAATTGATGAAGGAAAAAAGGTGAGTGGTGCATTGAGGTATTTGTGGAGACAAAAAATGTTATCCATGGAGGCAAAGAAGGGAATGTATGAAAGTACAGTGGTACCAACGCTCTTATATGGGTGTGAAGCTTGGGTTGTAAATGCTGCAGCGAGGAGGCAGCTGGAAGCAGTGGAGATGTCCTGTCTAAGGGCAATGTGTGGTGTAAATATTATGCAGAGAATTCGGACTGCAGAAATTAGGAGGAGGTGTGGAGTTACTAAAAGTATTAGTCAGAGGGCTGAAGAAGGGTTGTTCAGGTGGTTTGGTCATTTAGAGAGAATGGAACAAAGTAGAATGACTTGGAGATCATATAAATCTGTAGGGAAAGGAAGGTGGGGTAGGGGTCATCCTCAAAAAGGTTGGAGGGAGGGGATAAAGGAAGTTTTGTGGGCGAGGGGCTTGGACTTGCAGCAAGCATGCGTGAGCGTGTTAGATAGGAGTGAATGGAGGCGAATGGTTTTTGGGACCTGACGAACTGTTGGAGTGTGAGCAGGGTAATATTTTTTGAAGGGACTCAGGGAAACCAGTTAGCCGGACTCAAGTCCTGGCAATGGGAAGTACAATGCCTGCACTTTAAAGGAGGGGTTTGGGATATTGGAAGTTTGGAGGGACTTCTAAACTGTCGTATCTGAGCACCTCTGCAAAGACAGTGATTATGTATGAGTGATGGTGAAAGTGTTGAATGATGATGAAAGTGTTTTTCTTTCTTTTTGGGTCACCCTGCCTTGGTGGGAAATGGCCGGTTTAAAAAAAAAAAAAAAAAAAAGAATACAGCCTCAGCTCACAACTGAGTGACCAGGTTCATTCTCAGGACAAGTGGCTACATTAACCATGTTTCCTTACTCTTTTTCCCAGTTTACAAGAACCCCAATGGAAATAAGTCATTTTTGTCTTACTTTTTTTTTGGGTAATCCTAGGAAATCTACACATATGCTGCTATGTATGATCATTTATGTAACTGTATTTATGTGTACCTGTACCTGAATAAACTTACACCTAGCAGTAAGTAGGTACCGGAGTGTTAGCTGACTGCTGTGAGGTAGCATTCTAAAGAAGAGGATTAAAGGGCACCACTGGAAATAAGACAGACTGATGACAGTGGTTTTATAATAATAATAATAATCTTTATTTCTACAAGTACATGATACAACTATTACAGACCTAGCTGACATTATTGGCATACCATATAGAAAGTCCCTGATCATGTAGAGCATTTCGGACAACTTAGGTTAATCTAGTTCCCCAGGATGCCACCCACATCAGTCGTCTAACACCCAGGTACCCACTTACTGCTAGGTGAACAGGGGCAGCAGGTGTAATAAAACATGCCCAACGTTTCGGCTGTGCCGGAATCGATCTCTGGACCCTCAGTGTGAGAGCTGAGCATGACATCAACCAATCCACTTTGTTGGATTATGCTGGGTAACTAACACTCCAGGTTAAATCCAAATAAAATCTTCACCACTGGAGAGAGAGAGCCCCAGCAACATGACAAATTACAAACATTATTTCTATAAGGTACATTATACAGCTGATAAGGATGAACTGACATAAAAGTTCCTTGTTATGGAGAGCATTTTGGGCAGTTTTAAAATTAACTTGTATCTTCTGAAAAATTATGTAATTAGGTTAGTTTACTAGAATGGTATAGTTTGCAAATTTAACATTTTATATAATAATATAATTTGGTTAATTATTTACAATAAGACAATGCTATAAATGACAAATAATTACACAAATACACGATTAATACATATTCTACCTTAGAACTGACTTCTTTACTGCTGTTTTGACTGTCCATTTTAACACTGCCTATTTCAGAGCTATTATCATGTGTATCATCTGAAGACCTCTGGGCTCTGGTCCCCAAAGTGATGATCGTCACAAAGGTGTTCCATAGACGCTGTTTAAAAGCTCGACGCTTTTCTTCCTGCTTTTTCTGAAGTCGGTATAGTGCTAACTGCTCTTCCACATTTGGTTTAATTTTCTGAGGCATTGTTCAAGTTTCAACTGTGTATGACAATATTATTAATGGTATACCACTGACAAGTTGTAGGATAAGAAATATGCACAACACTTGGGTATTTTTACGTAGTACTGAAACATTTTACTTGCACAACAGGCTTCTTCAGTAGAATACACGCAAATATAACGCTGGAAACTACTACTACTAGTAGTAATAGTATTATTATAATAAAAAAGAAGCGCTAAACCACAGGGGAGTAGTAATAGTAGTAGTTGCAGTGGCTGTTTTATATTTTTCTGTCGGTCTTTTTCTTTTTATTGGTTGTGATGTAGATCAGTTCCTCAAGGCTTGACGGACTGATCACGTCAAACTTCTACTACTGTCTAATAGATTTATATTCGCCTGTTGTAGGTAAAAGACACGTGTGCACTGATCAAGACATTAATGTCTTGATCAGTTATCTACATTATTATAATTATGGGGGAGCGCTAAACCCGTAGGATTTAGCGCATGTGGGGAGGGGAGGGGTGTGATGAAAGGTATTCCGGTTCGATTCAGGGAACTGGAACACAAATCCAATTCCCTAGATCAAGAGCCCCTCACCATCAAGGAACCTCCCTTGAAGGGTCAGTAATCTACAACTTGCATCACCATACCACTTCCACCTTATATTCGACTGAAGAACAATATTGTGAAGACGAAACGTTTCGGGAATAACGATATCAAAGTGTTGTACATGTGTCCTTCCCTACAGCATGAGACCTTCAGGATACGTGCAGGTTGCTTAAAGTTATAACAACGCTCACCCACCCACAGCCACGTTGACACTAACCTGTTGTTCTTTTTGGTTTTGTAAGGGCCACTGACAGCTTACTCCGTATCGAACCCAGCTTACCGATGTAAGTCATAATAATAATAATCTTTATTTACTACAAGTACATATACAACATTCGCTGCCTGGCTGCTGGAGAGTGCGGTCGTGCTTAGCACTCCTCTGTTGATAGCCACGCGAGCACTTCAGTGAAGACATGGTCCTCAGTGTGAGGCGCTGGGTTAATACAGTTGGTATTGAACTGATTCGTGGGGCGATCACGCCGAAGTCAGCGCAGGTCCTGCTACCCATGATCATCCGGGATACGTACAGTGTTGAAGATGCTGACTTGTATGGTGTAGCGCTGAATGGTGCTTACAGGCTGTTCGTCAAACAACTGTCGGGGCCTGTGTACAAATCACTTGTTGATCGTTATCAAGATGTTTGTGTCCATGTTACCCCGGCTGTACGAGTCCGTCTGGTGGATGTATCGCTCCATTATACTTGGGTGAAGGTACACAGTGTCCCCTTTGAGGCGGACGAGGCGGATCTGTGTAGTGTCTTCAGCAAGTATGGGGTCATTCACGTTGCGCAACAGGGAAAGTGGGTAACTGGTGCATATGCCGATTTACCGGAAGGCACGTTCTTGCTCAAAATGGCTCTGAGACATCCTATTCCTTCTTACATTCACCTTGAAGAGTTCAGGACACAAATAATGGTATCCTATGCTGGACAACGGAGGACGTGCCGCATATGTGGTGACTACGACCACATGGCTGCTGAGTGTGCGCAGCGTAGACCAGCCTGGGGTCGGGAATGTGGGGTGGCCCCTGGCACAGATTAAGTGGAGCTTGTGCCCAACCGGCAGAGTGATGGAGGGCGTGGTCGAATGTGGAGTGAGGAGGTAGAGGCCATAGCAGTGGTGTCAGTGACAGACCTGCCTTCGCCTGAGTCGCCCATCACCTTGGTGGTGCAGCCCATTGGTGAGGTTGCCCCAGTGGCAGAGGAAGTTGGAGAATTAAACACCACGTTGGAGACGGTGCTCCAGTCAATGTTCTCGCTTATGGACGAGATTGTTCCAGGTGCACCACTGAAGGAGCCAGGGGAGTAGTCAGTGGCCAGCGCAGGTAGTGGGTGTGGATGTGGCCAGCGAGGTAGCGTCGCCTGCTTGCCAGGTGAATGTGCAGTTAGCGGAGGTGGAGGTTCATCAAGTGGACACTCAAGTGACTAGCATGGAGGAGGATGCCATGCCCAGGAAAAGAAAGGCAACCACATCGGACTCCGATGATGTTCTGACCCTGGCACAAAGGATGGGGAAGAAGGCATGGATAGAAGGAAGCCATGGTGTAAAAACCTGTTATGAATAATACATACTAAGCTAACTGTTTCTATAACATTTACATTATAATGACCACGTAAACTGTAACTGCAATGCAATTAATTGTTTTAAATTGTTATCTCACTCAATTAGTTGCATTGCTACAATTAATTGATATGTTCAACTTATATTCAAACTTTATAACTTAGATACACAATTATACTTATCAACTTATATTCAAACTTTATAACTTAGATACGCAATTATACTTATTTTATAAATTATCAACCATAACTTTTTACCATGTAGTCTAGAATTAAGTAGTCCTAAGAATGCCCGCAATGCACAGCATATTAGGGGCTTTTGGCATGTACATCTCATTAATAACTATGTATCTTGTCTACCATGTATCATTGTATCATGTCTCAATAAAGTATTATTATTATTATTATTATTATTATTATTATTATTATTATTATTATTATTATTATTATTATTATAAATTATCAACCATAATTTTTTACCATGTAGTCTACAATTAAATAGTCCTAAGAATGCCCGCAATGCACAGCATATTAGGGGCTTTTGGCATGTACATCTCATTAATGTCTATGTATCATGTCTACCCAACTATGTATCATTGTACCATGTCTAAATAAAGTATTATTATTATTATTATGGTGGGGGAGGTGGCACTCAGATTCAGCAGGCCATGCAAGGGGGGGGTTTGTGCCACAAGTATTGAGGGCAGCAAAGGTGGGCCACAGGGCCCTGGTGGGCAGGTGAAAGGTGTGAGGCAGAAGGGGAGGAAACCTTGAGCTGGCCTTCGGTGCATGACTATTAATGCCAATGGGTTGTGTGCATGAAAGAAGTGTGATTGGCTGCGTTTGTTTCTGAGTAGACATTGTGTGGACGTAGTTTTTGTCCAGGAACACAACTGCAAGGATAACAATGCTTTGGAGGTGAATGGGTACCGAGAGTTCGTACACCATCGAGGCATTTGAAAGTGGGAGTAGCGGTCTTGATCCGGGGGGCAAGCCCATTTGTTTGGATCAGGTGGGAAGAGGAAGGTGAGGGAAGGGTCTTGAGGGTGGATGGGAGGTGGGGAGAGGAGTGTGTGACTTTTGTTGGTGTGTACGCTCCTGTGGAGAATGTGGCGAGAGTGAAGGAGGCGTTCATTAGGGAGGAGTTAGTTTACTTTCTGCAGATGTTGCCACCCATAGCAATAGTGGGAGGGAACGAATTGTGTCGCTTGGAGGGCGGATGTGGCGCGGCGAGGTGCGGGTTTTTTCCCCGCATGTTTTAGGGGACCTGCTCTGAGATATTCAATTGCAGGATGCGTTCAACGGGGCTCCATGGCAGGTGGAGCACACTTACGTGCGGGAAGGGTATGGGGCGCTGCTTGATAGGCTTTATATTATGCAAAGGGTAATGGTCGAGGCCTTTCGTACCATGGTGACACCGTATTCCAATCACTGGGTGGTCGTGGCAAAGGTAGGTTGGTCGGCGCGCCATGTAGGTTACTGGAAATTAAGCACAAGAGTTCTCATGGAGGAGGAGGCGTTGAGTGGATTCGTAAACTTGTGGGGGTTGCTAGAGGCGGAGGGGCGGGGGGTTGAGAATTTGGTGCATTGGTGGGACAGGGTGGCAAAGGCTACGATTCATAATTTTTATGTAAGGGAGGGTAAGAGAGTTAATTAACTGTGTTATGGGCTGACTAATTCTTTAGAGTACAGATTGAGGGATTGTTATGGTAGGGGGCAAGAAGAAGGCGTTTATCCAGTAGAGGAGGTTGAAGCATTGAAGGGGAGGATCAGGGAATTGCAGGATGAGCGTTTTGAGGCTGTGAGGGTGCAGGCAGGGGTGAAGGAAGTGTTATGGGGTGACAAGCCATCTGCATGTGTGTTGCGTGGTCAGCAGCAGCGCAGATGGGCCACAACCATGGCGCAGTTGGAGGTGCTGGACACGGGTGGGGGTTATCAAGAGGGGCAGCAGATGCTGAGGACAATGGAGGGTATGAGTGTATATGCTGATCCATGGTTTGCAGAGTATTGGAAAAGGCGTGGTGTGCAGGGAAAGGCTTTGGAAGGGGTGTACTCACCTAGTTGTACTAACCTAGTTGTGGTTGCAGGGGTCGAGTCATAGCTCCTGGCCCCGCCTCTTCACTGGCCGCTACTGGGTCACTTTCCCTGCGCCATGAGCTTTATTATTATGTTGCCACCCATAGCAATAATGAGAGGGGACGAATTGTGTCGTTTGGAGGGCGGATGTGGCGCGGCGAGGTGCGGGTTTTTTCCCCGCATATTTTAGGGAACCTGCTCTGAGATATTCAATTGCAGGATGTGTTCAACGGGGCTCCATGGCAGGCACACTTACGTGCGGGAAGAGTATGGGGCGCGGCTTGATAGGCTTTATATTATGCAAAGGGTAATGGTCGAGGCCTTTCGTACCATGGTGACGCCGTATTCCAATCACTGGTTGGTCGTGGCAAAGGTAGGTTGGTCGGCGCGCCATGTAGGCACACAAAATGCATCACAAAATTGCTGACCTTGAAAATGTGCAGAGAACCTTCACGGCACACATAACTGCGATAAACCACCTTAATTACTGGGAACGCTTGAAGTTTCTAAACCTGTACTCCCTAGAAAGCAGGTGGGAGAGATACATTGTTATATAGATGTGGAAAATTCTTGAGGGATTAGTACCAAACTTGCACACGAAAATCACTCCCTACAAAAGCAAAAGACTCGGCAGGTGATGTAACATCTCCCAATGAAAAGCAGGGGTGCCACTAGCACGTTGAGGGACAACACAATAAGTGTCAGGGGCCCAAGATTGTTGAACTGCCTCCCAGCATACATAAGGGGGATTACCAACAAACCCCTGGCTGTCTTCAAGCAGGCACTGGACAGGCATCTAAAGTCGGTACCTGACCAGCCAGGCTGTGGCTCGTACATTGGACTGTGTGCAGCCAGTAGTAACAGCCTGGTTGATCAGGCTCTGGTCCAACATGAGGCCTGGTCACAGACAGGGCCGTGGGGGCGTTGACCCCTGGAATTCTCTCCAGGTAAACTCCAGGTATGAATGGATCCTGCCTCCACTACATCGCTTCCCAAACTATTTCACTTCCTGACCACTCTGTGACTGAAGAAATACTTCCTAACATCCCTGTGATTCATCTGAGTCTTCAACTTTCAATTTTATATGTTGTTATCATGTCCCCTCTATCTCTCCTGTCCTCCAGTGTCGTCAGGTTGATTTCCCTTAACCTCTCCTCGTAGGACATACCCCTTAGCTCCGGGACTAGTCTTGTTGCAAACCTTTGCACTTTCTCTAGTTTCTTTACGTGCTTGGCTAGGTGTGGGTTCCAAGCTGGTGCTGCATACTCCAATATGGGCCTAACGTACACAGTGTACACAGTGGTCCGGTGGCCCGGTGGTCTGGTGACTAGAGCTCTCGCTTCACACACGGAGGGCCCGGGTTCGATTCCCGGCGGGTGGAAACATTTCGACGTGTTTCCTTACACCTGTTGTCATGTTCACCTAGCAGCAAATAGGTACCTGGGTGTTAGTCGACTGGTGTGGGTCGCAGCCTGGGGGACAAGATTAGGACCCCAATGGAAATAAGACAGACAGTCCTCGATGACGCACTGACTTTCTTGGGTTATCCTGGGTGGCTAACCCTCCGGGGTTAAAAATCCGAAGAAATCTTATCTTATCTTATTTTTTTTTTCACTCCACAAAGGGGGCAGTAAAGCAATAGCAAAGAACTACAGACTGATAGCGCTAACGTCCTATATCATAAAAATCTTTGAAAGGGTTCTAAGAAGCAAGATCGCCACCCATCTAGATACACATGGAGTTTACCTGGAGAGAGTTCCGGGGGTCAACGCCCCCGCGGCCCGGTCTGTGATCAGGCCTCATGGTGGATCAGGGTCTGATCAACCAGGCTGTTACTGCTGGCCGCACGCATTCCAATGTATGAACCACAGCCTAAATGGTCAGGTACCGACTTTAGGTGCCTGTCCAGTGCCTGCTTGAAGACAGCCAGGGGTATATTGGTAATCCCCCTTATGTATGCTGGGAGGCCGTTGGAGAGTCTTGGGCCCCCTGACACTTATTGTGTTGTCTCTTAACGTGCTAGTGGCACCCCTGGTTTTCATTGGGAGATGTTGCATCGTCTGCCAAGTCTTTTGCTTTCGTAGTAGTTTACCTGGAGAGAATTCCAGGGGTCAACGCCCCCGCGGCCCGGTCTGTGACCAGGACCCATGTTGGACCAAAGCCTGATCAACCAAGCTGTTACTGCTTGCCGCACGCAGTCCAACGTACGAACCACAGCCTGGCTGGTCAGGTACCGACTTTAGGTGCCTGTCCAGTGCCTGCTTGAAGACAGCCAGGGGTTTGTTGGTAATCCCCCTTATGTATGCTGGGAGGCAGTTGAACAATCTTGGGCCCCTGACACATATTGTGTTGTCCCTCAACGTGCTAGTGACACCCCTGCTTTTCATTGGGGGGTTGTTACATCGCCTGCCGAGTCTTTTGCTTTCGTACGGAGTGATTTTCGTGTGTAAGTTTGGTACTAATCCCTCGAGAATTTTCCACGTGTATATAACAATGTATCTCTCCCGCCTGCGTTCTAGGGAGTACAGGTTTAGAAACTTCAAGCGTTCCCAGTAATTAAGGTGGTTTATCGCAGTTATGCGTGCCATGAAGGTTCTCTGCATATTTTCAAGGTCAGCAATTTCACCTGCCTTGAAAGGTGCAGTTAGTGTGCAGCAATATTCCAGCCTAGATAGAACAAGCGACCTGAAGAGTGTCATCATGGGGTTGGCATCCCTGGTTTTGAAGGTTCTCATTATCCATCTTGTCATTTTTGTAGCAGATGCGATTGATACAGTGTTATGGTTCTTGAAGGTGAGATCCTCTGATATAATCATCAGTTACACAATCAGTTATACAACCCAGGGCAGCATGGGTTTAGAGCAGGTCACTCCTGTCTGTCCCAAATACTGGACCACTATGACAAGGTCCTGGATGCTCTAGAAGATAAACAAAATGCAGATGTAATATACACAGACTTTGCGAAAAGTTGGTAGATGGATCTGTAATTTCCTAACAAATAGAACACACAGAGTAGTAGTCAACAGAGTAAAGTCTGAGGCGGCTATGGTGAAAAGCTCTGTTCCACAAGGCACAGTACTCGCTCCCATCTTGTTCCTCATCCTCATATCTGACATAGACAGGGATATAAGCCACAGTGCTGTGTTTTTCTTTGCAGATGACACCCGAATTTGCATGACAGTGTCCTCCATTGAAGACATCGCAAGACTTCAGGCGGACATCAACCAAATCTTTAAATGGACCGCAGCAAACAATATGACGTTCAATGATGAGAAATTTATATTACTCCGATTTGGAAAAAATGTGAGGAAATTAAAACTACATCAGAGTATAAAACAAATTCCAACCACACAATAGAGCGAAAAACTAATGTAAATGACCTGGGAGTGATCATGTCAGAAGATCTCACTTTCAAAGACCATAACATTGTATCAATCGCATCTGCTAGAAAAATGACAGGATTCATAATAAGAACCTTCAAAATTAGGGATACAATGCCCATGATGACACTCTTCAGGTCGCTTGTTCTATCTAGGCTGGAATATTGCTGTGCACTAACAGCACCTTTCAAGGCAGGCGAAATTACTGACTAAGAAAATGTACAGAGAACCTTCACGGCACGTATAACTGCGATAAAACACCTAAATTACTGGGAAAGCTTGAATTTCCTCAACCTGTACTCCCTAGAACGCAGGCAGGAGAGATACATGATCACATACACTTGGAAAATCCTAGATGGATTAGTACCAAACTTGCATACAAAAATCACTCCCTATGAAAGCAAAAGACTCGGCAGACGATGCAGCATTCCCCCATTGAAAAACAGTAAGTGTCAGGGGCCCAAGACTGTTCAGCTGCCTCCCAGCATACATAAGGGGGATTACCAATAGTCCCCTGGCTGTCTTCAAGCATACACTGAAAAGGCACCTAAAGTCAGTACCTGACCAACTGGGCTGCGGTTCGTATGCCGGTTTGCGTGCGGCCAACAGTAACAGCCTGGTTGATCATGCCCTGATCCACCATGAGGCATGGTCACAGACTGAGCCGCGGGGGCGTTGACCCCTGGAACACTCTCCAGGTAAACAGCACAACCACCTTTTATGACTGTTTGGACAATAATAAAGGGCAGTGAGACTTCAATAACAAAAACATAAGGTGGGACCAAGTAAACCAAGTCCTAAATGATATAAACTGGGAAGATAGCCTAAGCATCACGGATCCTAACCTATGTCTAGAACAAACTAACTCTGTGGCACTTGAGGTTTGCTCAAGGCAAATTCCCTTAAGGAAAAGGAGGAGATGTAAACTAGAAAGAGAGAAGCGCTCCCTATACAGGCGAAGGCAAAGAATAACAGAGCGGCTACAAGAGGCCAATATATTTGAAATACGTAGGGAGACACTGGTCAGATAAATAGCAAACATCGAACTAAAACTAAAGGAACCTTACAGGAATCAAAAAACGCGGGAAGAACTAAAAGCCATAAATGAAATTGAAAGAAACCCGAAGTATTTCTTTTCTTATGCCAAATAAAAGTCGAGAACAACATCCAGTATTGGGCCCCTACTTAAACGGGATGGGTCCTACACAGATGACAGCAAGGAAATGAGTGAGCTACTAAAGTCCCAGTATGACTCAGTTTTTAGCAAACTACTAACCAGACTGAAAGTCGAAGACCTAAATGAATTTTTTATGAGAGTGCCACAGAACTTGATAGACGCAAGCCTATCTGACATTACCCTGACCCGAAATGACTTCGAAAAGGGAATAAATGACATGCCCATGCACTCCGCTCCAGGCCCAGACTCATGGAACTCCGTGTTCATCAAGAACTGCTTTTAACATCCTATGGAGAGGGAGCATGGACACTGGGGTCGTCCCGCAGTTACTAAAAACAACAGACATAGCCCCACTCCACAAAGGTGGCAGTTAGTTTGATATCTTTATTATGCACCCCATACCCATCCTGTGGGCAGTAGTCAAAAGATTACAGAGGTACATAATGGGTCCAGGGACTGGACCCCAAAGTTTTGATAGCTGAGCAAGTTACAAAGGTAATGAACTCACAAGTTACAAAGGTTTTGAACACACAAGTTACAAAGGTAATGAACTCACAAGTCACAAAGGTAATGAACTCACAAGTTACAAAGGTAATGAACTCACAAGTTACAAAGGTAATGAACTCACAAGCTACAAAGGAAACGAACTCACAAGTTACAAAGGTAATGAACTCACAAGCTACAAAGGTAATGAACTCACAAGTTACAAAGGTAATGAAACATGTAAGTAAATTTTCTTACTTACGTGGGCAGTAAAGCAATAGCAAAGAACTACAGACCAATAGTGCTAGCGTCCCATATCATAAAAATCTTTGAAAGGGTTCTAAGAAGCAAGATCGCCACTCATCTAGATACCCAACAATTACACAACCCAGAGCAGCATGGGTTTAGAGCAGGTCGCTCCTGTCTGTCCCAACTTCTGGACCACTACGACAAGGTCCTGGATGCTCTAGAAGACAAACAGAATGCAGATGTTATATACACAGACTTTGCAAAAGCCTTTGACAAGTGTGACCATGGTGTAATAGCACACAAAATGCGTGATAAAGGAATAACAGGAAAAGTTGGTAGATGGATCTATAATTTCCTAACCAGTAGAACACAAAGAGTAGTAGTCAACAGAGTAAAGTCTGAGGCGGCTACGGTGAAAAGCTCTGTTCCACAAGGCACAGTACTCGCTCCCATCCTGTTCCTCATCCTCATATCGGACATAGACAGTGATATAAGCCACAGTGCCGTGTCTTCCTTTGGAGATGACACCCGAATCTGCATGACAGTGTCCACCATTGAAGACACTGCAAGGCTCCAAGCAGACATCAATCAAATCTTTAAATGGGCTGCAGAAAACAATATGAAGTTCAATGATGAGAAATTTCAATTACTCCGATATAAAAAACGTGAGGAAATTAAAATCTCATCGGAGTATAAAACAAATTCCAACCACACAATAGAGCGAAAAACTAATGTGAAAGACCTGGGAGTGATCATGTCAGAGGATCTCGCCTTCAAGGACCATAACACTGTAGCAATCGCATCTGCTAGAAAAATGACAGGATGGATAATGAGAACCTTCAAAACCAGGGATGCCAAGCCCATGTTGACACTTTTCAGGTCGCTTGTTCTATCTAGGCTGGAATATTGCTGCACACTAACTGCACCTTTCAAGGCAGGTGAAATTGCTGACCTAGAAAATGTGCAGAGAACCTTCACGGCACGCATAACTGCGATAAACCACCTCAATTACTTGGAACGCTTGAAGTTCCTTAACCTGTATTAACCTATTTCCCTAGATATTTCAAAAGTTACCTTCAGACTACATAATGAGTCAGCTGTAAATAACTTTATAACAGCTATGATTAATATTGACTGGCATAATGAGTTAGAAACATATACAGATACTAATGAATGCATCAAGAATTTCCTTAACAAAACCCACCACCTCTATAACAAACATTGCCCTAAAAAAACTAAACAGATCACAGCTAAGAGACTTAACAATCCCTGGCTAACACCCAGCATCCTTAAATCCATTAACAAAAGGCACCAATATGAAAATCAATACAGAAGGGGTCTAATAACCAGAGAACAATCCAAACGCTACTCATCAATCCTTACCAGCCTGATAAGGAGATCAAAAAAATTGTATTATGAGAACAGACTCCAGAACATAAAAGGTGATATGAAAAAGACCTGGAAGACCCTATCTGCAATTCTAGGAAATAATAAGATAGCGAAAAACAACACCATCAAATTATCAAGAGCAGATGAACCCTACTCTCACCTACTGAGACAGCAAACAGACTTAATGTTTTCTTCTCCACCATAGGAAAGAATCTAGCGAGTAAAATCCCAAGCTCAAACACCCGTCCAACAGACTACCTCACAAACACCTACCCTAATACGCTATTCCTAGCTCCTACCAACCCAATTGAAGTCTCGCTCATAATCAACACCCTTAAAAACAAGGCAGGAGACATAAACAGCCTACCAACTTTTATGTACAAAAAGCTTCACAGGTACTGTCACCAATTATAGCAACACTATTCAATAAATCCATTGAAGCCTCTACCTTTCCATCAATTCTCAAAATAGCTAGGGTCACCCCGATCCACAAAGGAGGTGATCAAACAGACCTGAATAATTATAGAAAAATTTCTAATTTACCATTGCTTTCTAAAATCTTCGAAAAATTAATTCATAGACAAATCTATTCCTACCTCGTCTCACACAATGTACTCAACCCCTGTCAGTTTGGATTCAGGACAAACAAGAGCACAAACGATGCTATTACGCACATGTTGGAGTTAATATATACAGCACTTGAGAAAAAGAAGTCCCACTGGGAATCTTCATTGATCTACGCAAAGCTTTTGATACAGTCGACCATGATTTACTGCTCACAAAATTAGCACACTATGGTATAAGGGGCACCCACTCAACTACCTAAAGTCATACCTCACCAACAGAAGCCAATACGTGTACACAAATGGAGCGAACTCTTCCACACAACAAATTACAGTCGGAGTCCCTCAAGGAAGTGTCCTGGGGCCACTCCTATTCCTCATTTACATAAATGACCTACCGAATGCATCACAACTACTCAAACCCATTTTATTTGCAGATGACACAACATATGTCTTCTTCACCCAAATCCAGTTATACTGGCCAACACTGTTAATGCCGAATTACAGAAAATATCAACATGGATGACGACTAACAAGCTTACTCTCAATACTGACAAGACCTACTTCATACAGTTTGAAAGCAAAGCCACAAATGTTCCACTTAACATAACACTCAATGGTACACCCATCACAAGACTCACAGAGGGAAAATTCCTAGGAATCCACCTTGACAGTAGCCTTAAATTCCAAACACATATACAACAAATTTCCAAGAAAATCTCGAAGACAGTAGGCATATTATCAAAGATACGCTATTATGTACCTCAATCAGCTCTCCTTGCACTATATCATTCACTTATCTACCCGTATCTCACCTATGGAATCTGTGCATGGGGATCAACAACGTTAAATCACCTTAGACCACTCATAACACAACAAAAGGCCGCAGTCAGAATGATAACAAATTCCCACTCTAGACAGCATACTCCACCAATATTCAAAAGTCTCAAACTACTCACCGTAAAGAACATTCATACTTACTCTTGTGCCTACTACATATATAAAACTTTACACTCTAATATAAACCCTCTGCTCAAAACTCTCCTCACCAACTTTAATAGGACCCATGACCACAACACAAGACACAGATCACTTTTTGATATACCCCGTGTTCATATCAACCTATGTAAAAATTCTATGCACATAAAGGGCCCCAGAATCTGGAATTCATTACCAGTAAATATTAAGATAATCTTGTCTGAAAATCAATTTAAGACTCAACTCAAAAGCCACCTACTCACCCAAAACTAAATGATCATACTATAAACTACTTTGAAAAATGCTCATTGTTACTTTCTTATACGATAATCTCAATTTTTAATAATATGTTACTATTATGTTACCCCCTACTCATATTATAAGTTAATGTCAAAAATGCTCAATGTTATTTTCCTTAGGATAATCTTAATTCCATATTATCATTCAAGAATCTTAACACCTGTAACAATCTAATATCTAATATCATTATATAATAATTTAAACAGTAAAATTTCATCATATTGTAATTTTGAAAATAATTTTTAACTAGAATAAACTCAATAAATTTCTCTAATATTAAGTACATAGTTTTTAAGGATTAGAATAAGCTGCCCCTAATGCCATGGCATGTCAGTGGCTCTCCTTGCACTCAATTTACATTGTAACTTCCGATACCCATGTAATCTGCAATAAAATAAAATTTGTTTGTTTGTTTGTTTGTTTATACACTTGGAAAATTTTAGAGGGATTAGTACCAAACTTGCACACAAGAGTCACTCCCTACGAAAGCAAAAGACTCGGCAGACGATGTAACATCCCCCCAATGAAAAGCAGGGGTGCCACTAGCACGTTGAGACACAACACAATAAGTCTCAGGGGCCCAAGACTGTTCAACTGCCTCCCAGCATACATACGGGGGATTACCAATAGACCCCTGGCTGTCTTCAAGCAGGCACTTGACAGGCATCTAAAGTCGGTACCTGACCAGCCAGGCTGTGGTTCGTACGTTCGACTGCGTGCGGCTAGCAGTAACAGCCTGGTTGATCAGGCCCTGGTCCACCATGAGGCCTGGTCACAGACCAGGCCGCGGGGACGTTGACCCCCGGAACTCTCTCCAGGTAAACTCCAGGTAATATACCACTGTGGATAAAATACTTTGACATTTCTTGAACATTTCTGAGTGAATTGTCTCTGAATTCATTAACTTTATCGCACTCCAGTACATAATGATGCAGGGTGTGACAATAGTCCAACTGGCAAAGTTTGCATCTCGTATGGTCTACATCTGGTGGTGGTGATTTAACCTGCCAAATTAGTTAGTTAGTTTGATATCTTTATTATGCACCCCATACCCATCCTGTGGGCGGTAGTCAAAAGATTACAGAGGTACATAATGGGTCCAGGGACTGGACCCCAAAGTTATGATAGCTGAGCAAGTTACAAAGGTAATGAACTAACAAGCTACAAAGGTAATGAACTCACAAGTTACAAAGGTAATGAAACATGTAAGTAAATTTACTTACTTACGTTTATACATGGTTACAATCATGAACAAATTATAACGCAATGAACACTTCACTAGTCTACACCCAGTCACAACTGTAATGAGTTCTTGGTGCAAATTTTATTGTTGGGTCACACATACACACTTACATATACACATACACACATACACATACACACACACACATGCACACACATATATACATACACACACACGCACACACAACAGGCCCAGCCTTCAATCGACATGTGCACAGGACAAAAAGGCAATCAACACGCACACACACACACACACACACACACACAGGAATAGGAAGGGAGAAACGAAACTACAAAAGGGGGGACTACACAGGCATGAGGAACTTCCTACAAGACGTTCAGTGGGAGAGAGAATTGGCAGGAAAACCAGTAAAAGAAATGATGGAATATGTGACAACCAAATGCAAAGAGGCAGAGGAGAGGTTTGTCCCCAAGGGAAACAGAAGTAATGGGAAGACCAGAACGAGTCCTTGGTTCAGCCAGAGGTGTAGGGAGGCAAAAAGTAAGTGTAATAGAGAATGGAAAAAGTACAGAAGACAAAGGACCCAGGAAAATAAAGAGATTAGCCGAAGAGCCAGAAACGAATATGCACAGGTAAGAAGGGAGGCTCAGCGACAATATGAAAATGATATAGCATCAAAAGTCAAGTCTGACCCGAAGCTGTTGTATAGCCACATCAGGAGGAAAACAACAGTCAAGGACCAGGTAATCAGGCTGAGAAAGGAAGGTGGGGAGTTCACAATAAACGACCAAGAGGTATGTGAGGAGCTCAACATGAGATTTAAAGAAGTATTTACACAGGAGACAGGAAGGACTCCAGGAATTCATAATAGGGAGGTATACCAACAAGTGCTGGATGAAATACACACAACCGAGGAGGAGGTGAAGAAGCTGCTATGTGAACTCGATACCTCAAAAGCGGTGGGACCGACAACATTTCTCCGTGGGTCCTTAGAGAGGAGCAGAGATGTTGTGTGTGTCACTAACACAAATCTTCAACACATCCATTGAAACTGGGCAACTACCTGAGGCGTGGAAGATGGCAAATGTAGTCCCAATTTTTAAGAAAGGAGACAGACACGAGGCATTAAACTACAGACCTGTGTCACTGACGTGTATAGTATGCAAAGTCATGGAGAAGATCATCAGGAGGAGAGTGGTGGAGCACCTAGAAAGACACAAGCTTATAAACGACAACCAGCACGGTTTCAGGGAAGGAAAATCCTGTGTCACAAACCTACTGGAGTTTTATGACAAGGTAACAGAAGTAAGACACGAGAGAGAGGGGTGGATAGACTGCATTTTTTGGACTGCAAGAAGGCGTTCGACACAGTTCCTCACAAGAGATTAATGCAAAAGCTAGAGGATCAGGCACACGTAACAGGAAAAGCACTGCAATGGATCAGAGAATATCTGACAGGAGGCAACAACGAGTCATGGTACGTGACGAGATGTCAGAGTGGGCACCTGTGACGAGTGGAGTTCCACAAGGGTCAGTCCTAGGACCTGTACTGTTTTTGGTATATGTGAATGACATAACGGAAGGGTAGACTCAGAAGTGTCACTATTTGCAGATGATGTGAAGTTAATGAGAAGAATCAAATCAATCGAGGATCAGGCAGGACTACAAGAGACCTGGACAGGCTGCAAGCCTGGTCCAGTAAGTGGCTCCTTGAATTTAACCCTGCCAAATGTAAAGTCATGAATATCGGGAAGGGCAAAGAAGACCGCAGACAGAGTATAGTCTAGGTGGCCAAAGACTGCAAACCTCACTCAAAGAAAAAGATCTTGGGGTGAGTATAATACGAGCACATCTCCTGAGGCACACATCAATCAGATAACTGCTGCAGCATACGGGCGGCTGGCAAACCTAAGAATAGCGTTCCAATACCTCACTAAGGAATCATTCAAGACTCTGTATACCATATACGTCAGGCCCATACTGGAGTATGCAGCACCAGTTTGGAACCCACACCTGGTCAAGCACGTCAAGAAATTAGAGAAAGTGCAAAGGTTTGCAACAAGACTAGTCCCAGAGCTAAGGGGATTGTCCTACGAAGAAAGGTTAAGGGAAATCGGCCTGACGACACTAGAGGACAGGAGGGTTAGGGGAGACATGATAACGACATATAAAATACTGCGAGGAATAGATAAGGTGGACAGAGACAAGATGTTCCAGAGAGGGGACACAGAAACAAGGGGTCACAATTGGAAGTTGAAGACTCCTATGAGTCAAAGGGATGTTAGGAAGTATTTCTTCAGTCATAGAGTTGTCAGGAAGTGGAATAGCTTAGAAAGCGACATAGTGGAGGCAGGAACCATACATAGTTTTAAGACTAGGTTTGATAAAGCTCGTGGAGCAGGGAGAGAGAGAGAGAGGACCTAGTAGCAATCAGTGAAGAGGCGGGGCCAGGAGCTATGACTCGACCCCTGCAACCACAAATAGGTGAGTACAAATAGGTGAGTACACACACACACACGTGGCAATGCTTTATTTACAGGGAGCAAAGTCAGGGTATTTTTCCAGAATGGTCTGTAATATACCACTGTGGATAAAATACTTTGACATATCTTGAACATTTCTGAGTGAGTTGTCTCTGAATTCATTAATTTTGTCGCACTCCGGTACATAATGACGCAGGGTGTGACAATAATCCAACTGACAAAGTTTACATTTTGTTTGGTCTACATCAGGTGGTGGTGATTTAACCTGCCAAAGATACTTGTAACCCAGCCGGAGGCGGGCGGTGGTGACATCCAAGAGTCTGCTTATTTTGTTGGATGCACCATAGACATGTGGCTCCTCCTGCATGATAGAATGATGATAGATGGACTGACTGGTGTCAATCTCCCTGAGTCTTAAGTCAATAAAATTCAGTTGAAGTTCTTTTCGTATTATTGTTCTCAAACTGCTAACTGACAAGCCAAGATTGTAATCTACCCCCTCTTTGAATGCATAAAACTTAGCCAATTTATCAGTTCTATCATGCATCTGAAGACCAATGTGAGATGGAATCCACAGCATGTGCACTCTGACTCTACTATCCACAATCCTACCATACCTGTGTCTGGCTTCTGACACAAGCATGCTACAAGTTATACTTGATGAGTTGAGAGCATTTATGGATGACAGAGAATCAGTTACAATTAGAGAGTCAACCTTAGATACATGGACGCATTTGAGTGCAAGGAGTATGGCAAACAGTTCTGTCTGAAGGGTAGAGGCACAGTTATTGATGCGTGCTCCAATTTCTTTAAGAGAGCCATCACTCTGTATGACAAAGATACTTGTAACCCAGCCGGAGGCGAGCGGTAGTGGCATCCAAGAGCCTGCTTAATTTGTTGGATGCACCATAAACATGTGGCTCCTCCTGCATGATAGAATGATGACAGATGGACTGACTGGTGTCAATCTCCCTGAGTCTTAAGTCAATAAAATTCAGTTGAAGTTCTTTTCGTATTATTGTTCTCAAACTGCTAACTGACAAGCCAAGATTGTAATCTACCCCCTCTTTGAAAGTCATGCTACGACAGGCTTTGACATGTGCAGTCACGGTGTTTTGACTTATTGTTCCAGCCACAGTGTTTTGACTATTGTTCCAGCCACGGTGTTGTGACTTATTGTTCCAGCCACGGTGTTTTGACTTATTTTTCCAGCCACGGTGTTGTGACTTATTGTTCCAGCCACGGTGTTTTGACTTATTGTTCCAGCCACGGTGTTGTGACTTGTATTATTCCAACTATGGTATTTTGAGTTTTATTGTTCCAGTTATGGTATTGTAACTTATTGTTCCAGCTATGGTATTTTGATCTTTATTGCTCCAGCCATGGTACTGTGACTTATTGTTTTAGCCATGGTATTGTGACTTGTATTATTCCAGCCACAGTATTGTGACTTACTGATCTACTCATTGTATTGTGACCTTTATTATTCTAGCCATGGTATTGTGACTTATTGTTCAGTCATGGCATTGTGACCTTTATTGTTCCAGCTATGGTATTGTGACTTATTGTTCCAGTCATGGCATTGTGACCTTTGTTGTTCTTGCCGCGGTATTCTGACTTTTTTTCATGTGATTTTTTCTAGTATAGACACGTAAAAAAAATCCTTTAGGCTACAGTGTAATTGATGTTGTTCTAAAACTTTCAATCGAGCAACGTTTTGTACTATTTCATCAGTTTCCTAATTTATTAAATAAAATAAGTTATTTGACTTTTTTATTGAATAGCTAAAATGTTAAAAAGTAATTTGTATATGAAGATTTGCTATGAGAAAGGTTGTATTATTGGAATGTGTTTACATTTGACCACCTTGAAGTTCACTCAGGAAGCTCAGCGTCTACACCAGGTGCAGTGCTAATTAATTTTTTGATCTCGCCGTAACTACAGCTGTAATAATTCTATTCTGTCTTCCGTATTATTAAGTTTAATGTCTCAACCACGTGCTCTGATTATATTATAAGCTTGAGTGTAAGAGGGATATATAAACAATCGTTGCTTCTGCATTTACATTCTCCAAATAGCCATTTTTTTATGGTATTTGCCAGAAAAAGTAATTTTAAGTTTATTTATCTTAATCTAAGTATTTATAGTTTTAAATTTTGCTTGTTATTTTTGTAAATTTGTTTTAAATACATGCAATCAAATTTATTAACGAAAATTTAATAATTCCAAAAATTGCACATTAACGTATTACACAGTTACAATCATATAGAACAATAGTTAAGTTTTAATTATTTTGATACAGTTAGACTGACCCTCTTCTTGATAGTGTAACTAGTATATGTTCTGTATCTTACAACTAGGCTTTAATATATCACAAAGACCCCAATGGATATAAGTCACACTTGATTTTTTTTTGTTTTATCTTAGGTAATTTACACATGTTCCTATGTATGATAATTGTACTTAATGTGCACCTCTACCTGAATAAACTTACTTACTGAAGGGCCAAGTGCTATAAATTTTTATTTGGATCCCAGTGGAAATAAGCCAAGGACCCCAATGGAAATAAGTCACTTTGACTTTTTTCGGTTAGCCTAGGTAATCTACACATATTCTGGTATGCATGTTAATTTATGTAACTATTTATATGTACCTGTACCTGAAGAAACTTACTTAATTTGAAAAATGTCAGAATGATTTTTATGTAAATTATGTGGAACTGATCCTAAGATTACCAAATAAAATTAAGCAATGAGATTTATTTTCATTGGGGTAAGTATATTTCCATTGGTATGTTTCCATATCACAATCCTCTTCTGCAGTAGTCTACTTGTAAATTAATCCTTGTTGATGCCATTCCAGTTATCCAATGATAGTTTTTTATTAACCTTGCATGTTAAACTAATAATGCTCTGCAGTTCAATCTCACTAGGTGACTGTAAATCAACACATTTAGGTATTGAAATGATATAGAGAAGAATTGATTTTGTCTGGCAGTAGAGCTTTAGATGACAAACAACAAGCAAACTTATTTCCACAAGATACAATACATAGTTCTTCAGGAGTGGATAATATTTTAAAGTACCCATGGAAAACCCCTGGTTCTGCACAGCATTTTGGGCAAGCTAAAACTTAACAGTAATAGAACATAAAAGACATAATAAACATTGCACATATATTTTACAAAGACATTAGAATGATATACGAAGATAACAATCACACACATTAGAATAGATAGAAACATGTAGCATGGTACATGACAATAAAAAAAATAAAATGAGTTCAAATCTAGCCTAATTGGATGTGATCTTAGCTACAGTGTTTTTTTTTTTTTTGCATTAGATGACATTTAATACAATAATTTAATAAAAATAAATAATGATTAATTTAACAAAGCTCAGTACAGAAAATTGAAGCAGTAGAGCTATTATGGGGAAGTCAGTACAAACAGTAGAGGGTATTTATGAAAAAGAGGCGAGGTAAGTGATTTGGCTTCAGTATTTAAACAGTGCCTGCTTTAGCTTTGTTTTAAAATGAGTAAAATTGATGTAGTACTTAAGCTAATCTGTTAAGTTATACCTTATATTTGATCCTGCAATTTGCATAGAATTTCTGTAGATGTTCAGTTAAGCACAAGGAATATCAAATAGGTATTTGTTTCTGGAACACTCCCAGGTAGCATCATTGAGGCAAGAACTTTGGGTAGCTTTAAATATAGGCTGGATGGGTACTCGAGTGGTTGTGCGTGAGGGTGAATTGAACTTGCCTAGCATGGGTCAAGAGGCCTACTACTGTGTTCCAACATTCTTATGTTCTTAGATCTGGTTCCAAGAACGTAATTTTACAGTATTTCTTCATTGATCAGTATCAGGGAAAAATATATTTTTATTTGTCCTGAGGAATAGTAAACATAATAAAGTTTTGTATCCTGTATATGTATCACTCTGTTTCTATATTACTTATACAGTGGTCCCTCGGTTTTCGCTGAAAATTCGTTCCAGAATGCTGCTCAAGTGCCATTACCGAACGAATTTACTTCCTTAAGAAATAATGTCACGTAGGTTAGTCTATTTCAGACCCACAAAAATACACTTGCAACAGCACTTACAAAAATACACTTACATAAATGTTCGAGTTTGGAGATGCACGAAAACCGAGGGACCACTGTATAGGCATTTCTTATTTATGTTCTGATTGTAGATTTACATTTCAGGTCGCCTTACACCGTTAGTGCCTCTGCTACATAAAGCAAAGTAAGTACTTTATATTTAGTTGACTACTTGTGTTTATTATGTTAATCACAGTATTATGATTAATGACATACACATTATAATTCCAACTGAGGTGATAAGAGCATATAAATAATACAACTTTGCACTCTCCTGCATTTTATAAAAGTATTATGATTTGTCCACTTTTTAAAAAAAAAAATTGTTTTTCTTCTGAAATTCTAGAGAATCTTTTTTTCTGAAAGTAATTACACCAAAAGTACAAAATTTTACGGAATTACTCAAGCACAAAGTTAGTGGTCTGGGTGCAATTTATGCATTGGCAATTTTGCCCACTTTGAGTCCTATGTTAAGTAAATTTCATTGCTCCATTTAACCAACTATTTAGCTATTTCGCTAGCATGCCCCCCATTCTATCGATTCAATACAATAAATAATTCATTCAACTATTACAACTACCGTGTAAAGTGCGCAGAATTCGGCAGCTTGGCTAATTTTACAAAAAATTAAAAAAATACCAATTTAAAAACTGCAAAATAAACAATGTTCATTAATCATATCCACAAGCTTCTCCTATATTATGCTTGCCTTCCTTTTTGAATTCATAATCATTCAAAACATAGAAGATTTACATTATTTCCTGGATAATAAAATATAACCAGGAATGATTGATAGGGTTTATGACATTCCAATAACTGAATCAGCTGATTAAAAACCCATAAAACAGAAAGGAGGGTGTAGAGGAGTCTTACCTGTCCTCAAAAAATTGGCAAAAATCTAATAGTTTCATTGCTCTGAGCCTAATTTCAAGATACTTTTTCTCCTGAAACTAACCAAAATCATGTCTATTTCAGTAGTATGTCTTCCATTCTATGAAATGATACCAAGAAACAGCCAATAAAACCATAAAACTATCTTGGAAAACACCTCAAAGTTGCTATTTTAAACCAAATTCCTTATCAGAGTTGTGCTTTTCCCATCATGCACCACCTGGGGCAGGATTTTTCAATACTGTGCACACTCAGTGCACAGGCCAAAATTTACCTCTCACAGCTTATCTGAGTGAGTTGATCTCATGACATAAAACTACACGAGGGACCCTGGCCTCAGTGATGTAGTTCTACATGACAGCCACTGAAAGGGCTAATTGTGGGAGGTCATGTATTTAGCCCCTATGTAGGGAAATTTTGAAAAAAAAAAATTAGTTTGAGAGAGCATAATTTTCTAAATAAAACTATGAAAAGTAAAAATGAAATCAAAAGAATACCTACAGTTTTGCAGTGTGTTGAGGTTGGCACAAAATGAATATTCACCATTTTGTACATATGCTACTGAGGCACATGTACAATGGCCATGCAGGTCCACTGCATGGCCATTGTAGAGGCTAAATAGAGTGAATAGGTGGTAGGTGACTCATACAGTTGAGCTGAGGCCTAAAATGGCAGTGTGCAGCATATTTGAGCTTGCAAATATTATAAGCAATTACTGTATATATACATAAAGAATAAAAAGGCACAATACTGTGACTGGAACAATACACAAATAACTCACGCATAGGAGAAAGAAATTGTGACATTTTGGTCCAACTTAGACCATTAACTAATCATGCACTGACAGTAGCATTCATACCTTTTGTCTCCATTATGTATACTCCCAAAATTATATAGCTATAATTGTCAATACTGTTTTGTGTTTTAGTTCCTTTATACAGTGGACCTCCGAGTATCGGCCGTAATCCATTCCAGGAGCTAGGCCTCAATCCAAACTGGCTGAAAGTCGAACTAATATTTCCCATAAGAAATAATGTAAATACAATTAATCCGTGTCCACCCAAAAATATTCACCAAAAATTCATTTTTTTAAAGAATAAATACGTACTATAGTTTTACGTACAGAAAACAATGAGAAATAAATATAATGGAGAAATGAACATTTGAATCAGTTTTATCTTTATTGAAGACTCTTGTTGGCGTATGAGAGAGGCAGGAGAGTTTGGAGGCAGGACAAGATAGCCCTTCAATACGACACTAATATAAACTCTACGGCTTATTTATCTATCACAATTCATCTAATATGACATAATAAACAATATTAATAACATAGAAACATGATATATATTCCAGAATGAATAAAATATGTCATTATTTATGAGGGAACTGGCGGTAGTGTTATTGTTGTTGGGTTTATAAGGGCCACTGACCATAAGCTGTACATATACTGCTGGTGGTGGAGGTAGCAGGCCACCACCACTAATTCATACTGAAACAATGTATGTAATTTATAAATAAGAAATATTTACACTTTAATTTATAAATAAGAAATATTTACACTTTAATTTATAATTAAGAAATATTTACACTTGCCTTGCAAGAGATGGTGGCAGAGGGCGGCATTGGTCTCAGTGCCCCTATATTACTTCCTCAAACAATGGAGTTAAGTTTCGTGTCATCATTTTTCTATCGCTTAATCGCTTAACTTACTTGCTACACTGTTAATGCTACAATTAATTTATCGCTGGCTGGTGCTATAGCCTTTATCGACTCATGCTGCTTTAGTATTGTACATATTGTAGAATCAGTGAATCACTGAAGAAGACACATTCTCCCCTCTCTCTTCCTCCTCCACTTTGGTACTTTGCTACAATTTCTTTCTTCAATTCTATCGTGTTTGTCACTTTCTTTACCAAAGGGCTGCCACTATGAAGTTTCTTTGGGCCCATGGTGGCTTATTTCACAGTCACAATCAATATGCCCGCAATGCACAGCATATTAGGGGCTTTTGGCATGTACATCTCATTAATAACTATATTTCTTGTCTACCATGTACCATTGTACCATGTCTCAATAAAGTATTATTATTATTATTATTATAAACAAGTACTAAACAATGAATTTATTGTGAAATGTAATGTTCATTCAGTGGTAAACAAAGCTAGACTGGCTCACGACGCCTGCGTGGGGAGGCAGAAAGGTCTGGTACGCGGGCCGATACTCGGGGAAACGGCTGATAGCCGGGCCAAAATTGGGCCGAAAAAAGCGACCGAAACACGAGTCGGCCAATACTCAAGGTAGCCGATACTCGGGGTCCACTGTATAAGCATTGTTGTTTTAATAAACACCTTTATTACTTACAATGATCATTACAGCAAGTGTCAGTCCCATAATATTACGCCAAAATTCTAGTGGCTTCAAATCTTGCGGGAGATAGCTGGTAAGCCTACATGTGAGAG
This sequence comes from Cherax destructor, assembly GCA_009830355.1. Classification (NCBI taxonomy): domain Eukaryota; kingdom Metazoa; phylum Arthropoda; class Malacostraca; order Decapoda; family Parastacidae; genus Cherax; species Cherax destructor. The sequence goes on from WNWK01002184.1 coordinate 50,679, forward strand.
AATGGGTCTGAGTGGTCAATGTGCGCAGTATAAAAAAAAACCTGCAGCACGCAGTGCATAATGAGAAAAAAACCTACGACCGTGTTTTTGGTTTAAAACACCGACTTTGAGGTGTATTTTCGTATGGTATTTATGTTTATATTCTCGTTTTCTTGGTCTCGTTTGATAGAATGGAAGATATATTACAGAAATAGAGATGATTTTGAATGGTTTGCGGACTAAAAGTACCTTGAAATTGAGCTCAAAGTAGCTTAAATGTTTGATTTTTGCCGATGTTCAAGAGTAAACAAACTGCGTCACGTGTTCAGTACACATCAACTGGTGGGTCTAATATGCTTTCACAAATGCGCTGATATTATTTATATATTTTTTACATAATGCAGTAGTCTGCATAACAGTAAATCTTCTATTTTTTGTTTGAATAAGAATTCAAAATAGAAAGCAAGTGTAATATAAGAGGGGCCTGGAGACATGACTAAAGAACAGAGAAAGCATTGTTTTAGTCGTAGGAATGTTTGTATTGTTAATTCTGGACCCTATTTTGAAATTGGCCTTACTCGAATTGTGTATGAAATTGGCCAAATTACCAATTTCTGATCACTTTATTGGGTAGTTGAAATCAGTAAATGTGTGGTTTCTTGTACTCAGTCAATAAAACAAATGGAGTTCTAGCGAAATAGCTATGAGTTTGGTCGACTGGAACAAAGGAATTGGCCAAAAATAGGGCTCAAAGTGGGTGAAATTGCTGATGAGTAAATATCGATGAGACCGCTAACTTCGCGAGAGCGTAATTTCGTAAGTTTTCCATCAAATTTCGTACTTTTGGTGTCATTACCATCGGGAAAAGATTCTCAGGAAAATTCTCTGTTCGACTGCCTCCCAGCATATATAAGGGTAATTACCAATAGTCCCCTTCAAGCATGCACTGGAGAGGCACCTAAAGTCAGTACCTGACCAGCCGAGCTGCGGTTTGTACGTATGTCGGTTTGCATGCGGCCAACAGTAACAGCCTGGGTGGTCAGGCCATGATCCACCATGAGGCCTGGTCACAGACCGGGCTGCGGGGGGCGTTGACCCCCGGAACCCTCTCCAGGTAATAAGAATTTTTTTTTTTAATCGACACTGAGAGCAAGTTTGTGAGCAGGGGTCTCGACAGTGAAAGGGTTAAGCAAAATTAAGGGTTATTTTTGGGCCACAGTAAACCATGGATAACTGAAACCGCAGAAACGGAATCCACGGTTACGGGGGTTCAATTGTACACAAATATTTGATTTTCCATGTATGATATAACCATTGTAAACCAATCTCTATAAAACAGATAAATCTTTTTTTTATAAAATGAACATGTGTTATTTATTTATTATTATGAGTTCCAAAAGAAGATTTTTCTTTTCCACATCACTGTCTTGTACTACCCTTGGCAAATTATGATAGTCGACACAAATCGTTATAAATCTAACTCATCATAATGTAATTTTGAATTTTTGTACATTTTAAATTCTTCCAATTTTTATGGTATTCTGCCTTCCAACTTGAGAGTAAGAGTTACAGAACTGTAGTTCTCTTTTCTTCATATACTATATGGTATTCCCACAATTTTGTGGAGCATGCCAGGTTACAGCATCTATTTATCTAGGAAACACTGATACAGTGGACCCTCGCTATTCGAACACTCCAAAACTCACTCTTTTATGTAAGTTTATTATTGTAAGTGCTTTTATAAGTGTATTTTTGGGGGTCTGAAATGGACTAATCTAATTTACATCATTCATATGGGAATAAATTCGTTTGGTAACAGCACTTGAGCAGCATTCTGGAATGAGGGTGAGTTTTGGAGTGTTCGAATAGCGAGGGTCCACTGTATGTATGTTGGTCCTGGTATATAATTCTGCATATATTTAATGCAATTTTTTAAAAAACTGGTACAGGTATTGATAATTGTAGCAAAATAAGTTTGATTTTGTGATGAGTCGAAAGGTCAAGGTTATCATTGAGTTACATATCAGGAATTGTAGCATGGTCCTCTCATTTTAGGCATATGGGCATCATGATGCTTTGATTGCAGTTAATCCATACCAGACACCCAAAAATATTAACAAAAAATACATTTTATAAAGAATAATTATAGTTTTACATACAGAAAACAATGAGAAATAAATATAAATGACTAATGAAATGGATAAATGAACATTTAACATCACTTTTACCTTTATTAAAGACCCTTGTTGGTGTATGGAAGACGGCGAGGAGGGGAGAGGGAGGAGGAGAGCTTATTGTTTGGAAGAGGAATCGACCACACGTACGCCACTTTCATACTTTGCTATGAGTTCTTTCTTGAATTCTATCGTGTTTCTTGCCTTCTTTATCAAAGAGCTGTCACTCGGAACTTTCTTTGGCCCCATGGTGGCTTATTTAGCAGTCACACTCAATAAACAAGCCAAAAAAACTATGGATTATTATGAAATGTTTTGGATTACTACGCGGGGTAATGCTCACTCAACGAGAAACAAAGCCAGACTGAGTCAGAACGCGTGGGATGCTTTGTGGGGGGGCGGGCAGGTGAACGTGTTTGGTATGGCAGACCATTGTCAACTCTACGAAAACCGATCGGATGTACGAAAACTGGGACAAAATTTCGATGAAAAAAGTCGTTGAAAACCGAATTCTACGAAAACCAGGGCATACGAAAACCGAGGTTCCACTGTACAGGGATATTGCGTCGTTTGAAATTCAGTTTATACACCTACTTTGATGTCCATGAGATCATTAAGTCCTTGTTATAATTTCTTAGCAACTTTATGCATCAATAAGCATTGTCCTTAATTTAAGCCTTTTGCTTATGAATCATTCATAATTTTGAAGCTAGGTTGTTTTAGGGCTGTGAAATGTCTTAAAACTCAGTGGTCATTTGGTACTCAATTGAGATTAAATGCAAAATAATGTTTAATATGAGGAGAACTTCTTAAGCATAGTGTCAGATGCCATGATACAATTTTTCCTTAACAAAAACAATACCTAGAGGATACCCGAAGGATACTTCTCAGGATCAGTGCCCTTGCAGCCCAGTCCCGGACCACCAGGCCACCTGATGGATCAAGGCCTGATCAGCCAGGCTGTTTCTGCTGACCACACTCAGGAAGAAGCTAGTCAGGGAACTCTCCTGGCCTGGGTTGGGTCACATAATCCCAATTCACGGGTGTAAAAAAGCCTACATTGCATATAAAGCCAGAAGATTACACTGTCAAAAATACAGTACAGTACAATGGGGCAGCATGTGAAGAGGCAATGATCAGTAGGGTTTTCCTGTACGTACAGGTACAACACCGTTTTTCAGCAATGGATGTCCCGTAGCTCGATCGCTAGCGCACTCAGCTCACACACTGAGGGCCAGAGTTTGAATCTCCAGTATGGCTGGAAAACATTAGAGACGTGTTTCCATAAGACACCTGCTAATGAAACATCAGGGGCTATGCTGGGAAGATGTACTTCTCACCACTTGTGGCTTTCAGCTATGTATTAAATCTCATTCTTTACCAATCTTCATCAAATGAATGTGAGTTATCTATACATGTACAGAGTGATCATACATCAAGTGTGAATGTAGTTGGTTAAAAATTAACAGAGAAAAAACTAATGTTAATAATCCAACCGTAACTTAAACATAAATATGACATAAGATTTCTTTGGATTTTTAACATGGAGGGTTAGTCACCAAGGATAACCCAAGAAAGTTTGTATGTCATTGGGGCCTGTCTGTCTTATTTTCATTAGGGTCCTTCAATCTTGTCTCTTAGGATGTGACCCACACCAGTTGACCAACACCTAGGTACCTACTTACTTCTAGGTGAACAGGGACAGCAGGTGTAAGAAAACATGCCCAACATTTCCACCCATGCCTGGGATTGAACTATGGACACTGTGTGTGAGGTGAGAGCGTTCAAACCAAACAAATGTGTGCTCTCTCTACATCATAAAATGAAGATACGCTCAGTATGAATGTATTGGGTAAAGGGTGGTGTATAATTAGTGGGTTAGAAGTGTATTACAGTGTATTAATATTGCATGACCTCTGTTGGTCTGGCAAAATTGATATTCTATCAAGGCCAAGGAACCAAGGATTCCAGAAAATTGGCTTTGTTCCTGTATAATTAACACATTTTAATTTTCTGCTGTTGTACCATTAATTTTTTTGTACAGTGGAACCTCGACTTACGAGTGCCCCAACATACAAGTTTTTCGAGATACGAGCTGTCGCTCGATTGATTTTTTGCTCTGAGTTACGAGCGAGCTTTCCCCTCAAGGGAGGTTCTTGACGCTGGTGAGGGGCTCTTGATCTAGGGAATTGGATCTGTGCTCCAGTTCCCCAAATTAAGCCTGAATACAGTGGAACCTTGGTTTTCGTATGCCCTAGTTTGTATGTAAAACTACAGTGGTACTTCGGTTTTCGTACAGCTCCCAACTCGAACAATTATGTAAGTGTATTTTTGTAAGTGCTTTTGTAAGTGTAATTTTTGGGGGTCTGAAACAGACTAATCTAATTTACATTTGTCCTTATGGAAACAGATTCGTTTCGTAACGGCTCTTGAACAGCATTCTGGAATGAATTATCAATGAAAACCGAGGTACCACTGTATAGTTATTCTCTATAAAATGTATTTTTTGTTAATATTTTTGGGTGTCTAGAACGGAGTGCTACAGTGGACCCCTGGTTATCGGCCATAATGCGTTCCAGAATGCTGTTCGAGTGCCGTTACTGAACGAATTTGTTCCCATAAGGAATAATGTAAATTAGATTAGTCCGTTTAAACCCCCAAAAATATACTTACAAAAGCACTTACAAAAATACACTTACATAATTGTTTGAGTTGGGAGCAGTACGAAATCCGGGGGTCAACTGTAATTGGATTTACATTATTTCTTATGGGAAATATTGCTTCTGTTTTTGTACGATTCGGTTTATCGTCAGACTTTTTCGAATGGATTAATCATGAAAACCGAGGTTCCACTGTACCTTCCATCCCCTCCCCCCCCCTCAGGCGCTGTATAATCCTACGGATTTAGCGCTTCCCCAATATAATAAAAAGAGCGAGTTTGAGAACACCGCCACTAGTTGGCACAGAGAATGCCACAACATCCGCTGAGCAGTGCACGTGTTTACCTCGCCGTGGAAGCATTTTTCTTGTGCTTTACTTGCTTTTTGTGCTGTTATTTTGCCCAATTTCTTTTTTCTAACCATTGGTTCTAAGAAAGTATGTGCAAAGGACAGTGCTGAGAAGAAAAAAGAGGATGATGTCCATGGAATTAAAGCATGAAATCATAGATAAACACAAGATAGGTGTGAGGGTTGTGGACTTGGCCAGGCAGTACCAGCGTAGTACTTCTACAATATGTACAGTGGACACCCGGTTTTCGTAATTAATCTGTTCCAAAGGGCGCTAATAAAACCGAATATTACTAAATCCGAATATTTTCCCTATAAGAAATAATGGAAATTCAATTAATCCGTTCCAGACACACAAAAGTATTAAAATAAATTTTGTTTCCACATTAAATTACACAGAAAAGAATCAGACAAAGTATAAAACAGTAATAACTTGACACTTACTTTATTGAAGAGTTATGATGGTGGAAGATGGAAGGAGCAAGAGGAAGGAGAGTTGTAGTGTTTGAAGGGAATCCCCTTCCATTAACACTTCAGGTACCAAGTCCTTTTCCGGGGTTACTTCCCTTTTTTGTTTTTTAATGCCACTAGGACCAGCTTGAGAGTCACTGGACCCCTCTCTCACAAAAAATCTGTCCAGGAAGCTCTGTGTCTGGCATTTCTTTAAAACATCCCTGAAATGGGACACAACATTGTCATTGTACATGTTGCCAGCACGGCCTGCAACAGCTTTGTTAGGGTGAAAATGATCCATAAATCTTTGTACATCAGTCCATTTGGCACAAATCTCCTTAATCATTGAAGAAGGCAATGTCTTCCATCTCTCTTCCTCCTCCTCTGCAGCAATTTCCTGAACTGTGGTCTGTTGCATTGCAGATGAAGCTCTTGCAGATCTGCAGTGGTTAGCTCTTCATTGTGGTCTTCCACCAATTCTTCCACATCCTCGCTAGTAACCTCCAACCCCATGGACTTCCCCAGTGCCAAAGTTTGTTCCACAACAGGCTCAGGGTCCTGAGGCTCAGCCCCAAAATCTTCAAAATCCCTCTCTGGGACACAGTCTGGCCACAATTTTCTCCAAGCAGAGTTCAAAGTCCTGGAGCTCACTTCCTCCCAAGCCTTCTCTATATGGTTTATGCAATGGAGGATATTGAAGTGATCTTTCCAAAACTCTTTCTTTTAGGGTCAATCGAGTGTCCGAGGTTATGTCAAAGCATCTTTGAAACATTGCTTTGGTGTAGAGTTTTTTGAAGTTTGAAATGACATGCTGGTCCATGGGCTGGAGGAGAGGAGTGGTATTAGGGGGCAAGAACTTCACTGTGATGAACCTAAAGTCCTCCACAATTTGCTCTTTCAAGTCTTTAGGATGAGAAGGATCATTGTCCATTACCAGGAGGCACTTGAGGTCCAATTTATTTTCCAGGAGATATTCCTTCACACTGGGGCCAAACACTTCATTGAACTAATCAAGGAAAATTTCCCTCGTGACCCATGCCTTAGTGTTAGCCTTCCACATCACACACAAATTAGCCTTGGCAACACTGTATTTCTTGAACACACTGGGATTTTCAGAGTGATACATGAGTAAACGCTTCACTTTGAAATCACTTTGAAATCCCCACTAGCATTACTACACAACATAAGAGTTAGCCCATCTTTCATAGGCTTGTGTCCTGGCAGTGCCTTTTCCTCCTGTGTAATGTAGGTCCTGTTTGGCATTTTCTTCCAAAACAGGCCTGTTTCGTCACAATTAAACACTTGTTAGGGTTTGAATTCTTCAGCCTCTACATAGCTTTTGAATTCATGCACATATTTTTCAGCCGCTCATTTGTTTGAACTGGCTGCCTCACCATGCCTTATCACACTGTGTATGCCACTACGCTTCTTAAATCTGTCAAACCAGTTTTTGCTGGCTTTAAATTTGCTCACTTCAGCACTTGTTGCAGGCATTTTCTTGACGAGATCATCATGCAACTGCCTTGCTTTTTCAGATATTATTGCCTGCTTAACACTATCTCCTGCTAATTCTTTCGTGTTGATCCACACCAACAACAAAGTTTCCACATCTTCCAGTATTTGCGATTTCTGTTTTGTGATCATATTTGGACCTTTCGCAACAACAGCTTCCTTGATTTCATTTCCCTTGGCCACGATGGAAGCGATGGTTGTACAGTGGACCCCCGGTGTTCGTCCTGCTCAAAACACGCCCTTTTATGTAAGTTTATTTTTTTAAATGCTTTTATAAGTGTAGTTTTGGGTGTCTAAAAGGACTAGTCTACTTTACATTATTTCTTAAGGGAATAAATTCGGTTGGTAATGGCACTTGAACAGCATTCTGTTACGAAAAATGGACGAACACCGGGGGTCCACTGTATAGGCATTTCCATACAGCCTGGCCAGCTCAGCGACACGTACTTCACTTTCATATTTTGCAATGATCTCTTTTTTCAGTTCTACCGTGTTTCTGACCTTCTTTGCCACAGGGCTGGCACTAGGAGCTTTCTTTGGGCCCATTGTGGCTTATTTAGCAGTTGTAAGCACTAAAAATAATGGAATAATGACAAAATGTATGGTATGAATGCGTGGGTGACCGTCACTCACTGGTAAACAATGGCGTACACGTACGGGACGAATTACTAATTCTGAGCGGATCTACGAATACCGGACCAATATTTTTACGAAAAAATGTTACTAATTCCGAATTTTACGAAATCCGACGCCTACAAAATCCGGGGGTCCACTGTACAATACTAAAGCAGAAGTGTAGCATTAAGAGTGTAACAAGTAAATCAGTGAAAAGTGAAGTAAAAAAAAAATAAAAAAAAAATTGTGGCAGTTTAGTTCAGCGATCAAGTGTAGCATTAAGAGTGTAGCAAGTAAGTTAAGCAATTAACCCTTTCAGGGTCCGTGCTGTAGTTCTACGGCTTTATAATAATAATTAATAATAATATTAATAATAATAATAATAATACTTTATTTAGACATGGTACAAAGATACATTGTTGGGTTTACATGATACATAGGTATAAAAGAGATGTACATGCCAAAAGCCCCTAATATCCTGCGCATTGCGGGCATTCTTAGGACTACTTAGACTACATGGTAAAAAATTATGGTTGATAATGTATATAATAAGTATAATTGTGTATCTATGTTATAAAGTTTGAATATAAGTTGAACATATCAATGTATGTATTATTCATAACAGGTTTTTACATTTAAGTGAGTAATCAGGTTTTTACATTTAAGTGATTATTCTACTTTGTTGGGAGTGTTTGATATTGAGCATTTAGGTTTGGGTAAGAAGGTGGTTTTTTTAGCATCTTTTTGAATTGGGGTACAGGCAGGGTTTCTTTGGCAATGACAGGTAATAAATTCCAAATTTTCGTGCCTTTTATATGCATTGAGTTTTTACATAGTGTTAGATGGACATGGGGAACATCGAGGAGTGATCTGTGTCTAGTGTTATGGTCATGTGTCCTGTTAAAATTGGTAAGGAGAAGTTTGAGTGGTGGGTTAATATTTGCATAGAGTGTTCTATGTATGTAGTAGGCACAGTAAAAAGTATGAATGTCTTGTATGGTGAGTAAGTTTAGATTTTTGAAAATTGGTGGAGTATGTTGTCTGAAGTGTGAATGTGTTATCATTCTAACAGGGTCCAAACCGTAGTTCTACGTCATGAGCTCAGCTCACTCAGATAAGCTGTGAGTGGTAAATTTGGGCCTGGATATGAGAGAATACATCTATGTAGTAAGTGTGCACCACATAAAACAAATCCTGCAGCACACAGTGCATAATGAGAGAAAAGAAACTGAAACCGTAATTTTTTATTAAAACAGCGACTTTGTAGTGTTTTTTCGTGTACTTTTTATAGTTGTATTTGCGATTTCTTGATCTCATTTGATAGAATGGAAGATATATTACAGATATAGAGATGATTTTGATTGGTTTTAGTATTGGAAATGGCTTGAAACTGAGCTCAAAGTAGCAGAAATGTTAAATTTTTGCCAATGTTCAAGAGTAAACAAATGACCTCACATGTCTAATACGCGCCAGCTGGTGGGTCTAATATACGTTTACAAATGTGGTGATATTATTTGTACAATTATTACAATATTGCATAACAGTAAATCTTCCATTTTTTGGTTTGAATAAAAATTCATTATGTGAATAAAACGTCAAAATGGAATTCATTTGTAAAGACTGAAAACATAACTAATGAACAGAGGAAATGTTAGTTTAGTGCCAGGAATGCCTGCATTGTTTATTCTGCACCCTATTTTGAAATGGAATATTTTGAACTTTGAGTTAAATTGGCTAAATTACCAATTTCCAATCACTTTATTTTGTAGTTGAAACAGTTGACTGGGCGATTTCTTGTGCTCAATCGATAGAATAGAAGTAATACTAGTGAAATAACAAAGAATTTGGTCGACTGGAATAATGTAATTGGCCTAAAATGGGAGTCAAAGTTGGCAAAATCACCGATGCGTAAATATCGCTGATGCATCAAAATTCGCGAGAGCATAATTTCGTCAATTTTCAATCAAATTTTGTACTTTTTGTTTTATTACCTTCCGAAAAAGATTCTCTACCATTTCATTAGAAAAAATAAGAGTTTTTTTTTTTTTTTTTAAATTCTTGGACACTGGCACACCCCTTCCAAAAATGGCCTTGGACCCTGAAAGGGTTAAGCGATAGAAAGAGGATGAAACGAAATGAACTCCTCCAATGTTGTTGTTGTTGGGGTTTATAGGGCCACTTACAGCATATGCCGCTCTGCTTATCTTTTCCACCCACAACCTCCGCCAACATCTTTTCTCCAAGGTAAATATGTATGTACACTTTTTAAAACCAGTTTATTTCTTTACATTATTATGTTTTTATACAATATTTCTTATTTATAAATATATTGTTTTAGTGTTTTCCTTATGAAACTAGTAATCTAGTGCAGTTAGCCTCACAAACACTCCATTTTCTCATATAATAAGACCTCAGAAGGGGAAGCATGGGAAGTTATGGTCAGAGCGGGAGCGGGAATGGCCGCCACCACTCGTCACACAATGACATATAGTGGACCCTCGGTTATTGGCCGTAATCCGTTCCAGAAGCTCAGCCTAAAACCAAAAAGGCCTAAAACCGAAATAATATTTCTCATAAGAATTACTGTAAATCCAATTACAGTGGACCCCCGGCTAACGAATACCCCAGAAATCGTACAATTATGTAAGTATAATATTGTAAGTGCTTGTGGAAGTGTATTTTTGGGGGTCTGAAATAGACTAACCTACGTGACATTATTTCTTAAGGAAGTAAATTAATTCGGTAATGGCACTTGAGCAGGCTTCTGGAATGAATTTTGTTCGTTAGCCGGGGGTCCACTGTAATCAGTTTCAGACATCCAAAAATATTTGCAAAGAAATACATTTTTTTAAAGATTAACTATAGTTTTACACACAGAAAACAATGAGTACATTCATTACATACTTACCTTTAAATATTTGTAGTCTTAATGTAGGGCGAGAGGTGAGTAGTATTTATTTGTAGGAAGTCATTGTAGGCAGCGGTAGATGTAGGTACAGTACATGTATGTAGCCCCTCCCTGGGCTACACTACACAGCCATATTATTACACTACACAGCCATATTATTACCATGTTCACTGAGTTTAATCGTTTCTTAACAACTACCTTTAGATGCCATCATAAACAAAGGGAGAAGTAATGAATAATTCATGCCGAGAATTGTAAACAAACGCATATGAAGGGCGGTTAATGGGCGAGACGCCAGATTCACAGTTTTCTCTAATGCTGGATCAGAGAAAACGTAATGTTTACTCTCCACCCGACTCTCCACTCGATAGCATATAAACATGAAATGTTTATATGCTATCAAGTTTCTTATATAATTTTGAAGAAAATATCGTAGATGGATTAATGAAAATGTCTATATTAATCTAAAATAAGACATTTAATGTGCCCAAGAGTGATTATTATTAAACATACTGACTCACGAACGCAGCATGCCTGCTACACTCCCTGCATGCCTGCTACACTCCCTGCCTTCCTGCTACACTCCCTGCCTTCCTGCTACACTCCCTGCATGCCTGCTACACTCCCTGCATGCCTGCTACACTCCCTGCATGCCTGCTACACTCCCTGCATGCCTGCTACACTCCCTGCATGCCTGCTACACTCCCTGCATGCCTGCTACACTCCCTGCATGCCTGCTACACTCCCTGCATGCCTGTTACACTCCCTGCATGCCTGCTACACTCCTTGCTTCTATGCCTGCCTGCCTTGAATTCTATCATTTCTCACTTTCTTTACCAAAGGAACTTTTGGGGCCATGGTTACTTATTTTGCAGTTGCACTTAATGAATAACCACGAAAAACAATGAATTATAGCGAAATGTTTGAATGAATGAGCAGAAACTTCCTCACTCACCCAGAGATACAGCCAGACTGACGCCAGCGGCTGTTGGCGGGCGGGTGGATGGGCCGATAAGCGAAATAGCGGCCGATAACCGGTTGCCGAAAACCGGCCTGTAAGCGAGTTTTCCGAAAAGAGGAATGGCCGATAAATGGGGGTCCACTGTATTTTAGTCATTCTAGAGTATTTATCATGTTTCTATGTTATTTATATATTGGTTATTATGTCATATTAGATCAATTGTGATAGATAAATAAGCCGTAGAGTTGATATTAGCTTTACAGTGGACCCCCGGTTCTCGTCGGTAATCCGTCACAGAGGGCCCGTCGACCACCGGTTTGGTCGAACTCCGATTCTATTTTCCCCATAAGAAATAATGGAAATAAAATTAATCCGTTTCAGACACCCAAAAGTATTAAAATAAAATATTTTTGTACATTAAATATACATTAAATTACACAGAAAACAATGAGACATGAAGAATAAAACAGTAATAACATGTCACTTACCTTTATTGAAGAGTTGTTGATGTGTGGAAGACGGTAGGAGGGGAGAGAATGGAAGAGTTGCTTTTGTTTGGAAGGGAAATCCCTTCCATAAAGACTTCAGGTACCAAGTCCTTTCCCTGGGTTACTTCCCTTCTTTGTTTTTTAATGGCACTAGGACCAGCTTGAGAGTCACTGGACCCCTGTTGCTCAAAAAAGTGTTCCAGAGAGTTCCGTTTCTGGCGAATGTTTGGAATTGTGCCGGCGACTGGGGCAGGCTGGCTCCCTGGCTGGCTGGCTTGCTGACCATCTGGCTGACTGAATGGATGGACAGCCGGCTGGCTGGATGGATGGACAGCCAGCTGGCTGGCTGGATGGACAGACGGCTGGCTGGATGGATGGACAGACTGCTGGCTGGATGGATGGATAGCCGGCTGACTGGCTGAACAGCCGGCTGGATGGATGGCCGGCCAGCCGGCTGACCAGCTAGCCGGCTGGCTTGCTGACCATCTGGCTGGCTGGCTGAACAGCTGGATGGATGGTCAGCCGGCTGGGTGGATGGACAGCTGGCTGGTTGGATGGACAGCTGGCTGACTGGCTGAACAGCCGGCTGGATGGATGGATGGCCGGCCAGCCGGCTGACCAGATACCCGGCTGGCTAACTGACTGACTGACTGGACGGCTGGCTTGCTGGCTGACTAGCTACCCGACTGGCTAACTGACTGACTGGACGGCTGGCTGACTAGCTACCCGGCTGGCTAACTGACTGATTGGACGGCTGGCTGACTAGCTACCCGACTGGCTAACTGACTGACTGGACGGCTGGCTGACTAGCTACCCGGCTGGCTAACTGACTGACTGGACGGCTGGCTGACTAGCTACCCGGCTGGCTAACTGACTGACTGGACGGCTGGCTGACTAGCTACCCGGCTGGCTAACTGACTGACTGAGTCTATCTCACAGGAACACATAAATACAATTATACATAGTGTAAATTACCTAGGATACAGGGAGAATATAATAATAATAATAATAATAATAATTATTGAAGCATGGTGACCAGCTGGCACAAGGGGCCCCAGTCTTATCACTAATCAAATTACAAGAGGTGACATTGATGAGGGGTAAGCGTCCTCTTATCTTATTATTATCTTCTTATTATCGCTAAACTAATTAGTGTTGACATTGATGAGGATACAATGCCTTCGCCCGTCTCCCTCCCTCCCTGCCTGTCTCCCTCCCTCCCTGCCAGCCAGCCAGCCAGGGGTGACGGATTAGCCTAGGCTTTATTTGTTTTCACTGTTTTATATCTCTGTCTGTCTGTCTGTCTATCTATCTGTTTGTCTATCTGTCTCAGAGAGATCCAACACATATTACAAGACTCAGTAGTCACTGCTTCACATCTGAGTCCTGACACACATTATTTGCCAGTCTCGATTGTATGGGATATCCTAGGTAATTTACACTATGTATAATTGTATTTATGTGTACGTGTGTGACAGACAGACAGGCCAGCCAGCAAACCATCCAACCAGCCAGGCAGCCAAACAACCAACCAGCCAGACAGCCAAACAACCAACCAGCCAAACAACCAACCAGCCAAACAACCAACCAGCTAGCCAGCCAAACAACCAACCAGCCAACCAACCAACCATCCAACCAGCCATCCAACCAGCCAGGCAGCCAGCCAGCCAGCCAGCCAGCCAGCCAAACAACCAACCAGCCAACCAACCAACCAACCAACCAACCAACCAACCAACCAACCAACCAACCAGCCAGCCAACCAACCAACCAACCAGGCAGGCAGGCAGGCAGGCAGGCAGGCAGGCAGCCAGGCAGCCAACCAACCAGCCAGGCAGGCAGGCAGGCAGGCAGGCAGGCAGGCAGGAAGCCAACCAACCAACCAACCAACCATCCAACCAGCCAGGCAGCCAACCAACCAACCAGCCAGCCAGCCAGCCAGCCAAACAACCAACCAGATAACCAACCAACCAACCAACCAACCAGCCAGCCAACCAACCAACCAACCAACCAACCAACCAACCAACCAACCAGCCAGCCAGCCAGCCAGCCAGCCAGCCAGCCAGCCAGCCAGCCAGCCAGCCAACCAACCAGCCAACCAGCCAACCAACCAACCAGCCAGTCACCCAGCCAGCCAGGCAGGCAGGCAGGCAGCCAGCCAGCCGGCCAGCCAGCCAGCCAGCCAGCCGGCCAGCCAGCCAGCCGGCCAGCCAGCCAGCCAGCCAGCCAGCCGGCCAGCCAGCCAGCCAGCCAGCCAGCCGGCCAGCCAACCAGCCAACCAACCAGCCAGCCACTCAGCCAACCTACCAGCCAGCCAGCTCCTTCAATTCTACCGTATTTCTGACATTCTTTACCACAGGCTTGGCACTAGGAGCTTTCTTGGGGCCCATGGTGGCTTATTTAGCAGTTGCAAGCATTAAAAACACTGGAATAATGACAATATATATATGGTATGAATGCGTGGGTGGTGCGTGGGTAGTGGTAGCTTGCCTGGGCGCCCAGCTGGGCCACAGCCCCACACGTACGCGTCCGGGACGGATAGCCGACTCGTCGAACTCCGAGTGGCCACCTAATACCGAGTCAAAAATATTGTAAAAAAAACCGTCGAACACCGATTTGGCCGAGCTCCGACGCCGTCGAACACCGGGGGTTCACTGTATATTGAAGTATTTTGTCCTGCCTCCCAAGAGCAGGAATTCCTCTGGAATGGATTAATGGCATTCCAATTAATTTAAATGAGGAAAATTGAGTCACTAGCTAGGTCATGGAACGGATTAAACTCATAAGTCGAGGTTCCGCTGTACGTATTTGTAAATAACTTGTATGATATGAAACAGAATTGCATAATAATTTCACGTCATTTCCATAATAGAGTGCTGATGGCTGATTGGTCACTGCATATAAATGTTTTTAAAAAATTTGTTTAGGTGTTTTGTACCTTTTTTTTTTAACGTTGACAATAGTACTGTATGTTGTGGAAACTCGGTTTTCGTATGCCCTAGTTTGTATGTAAAACTATAGTTATTCTCTATAAAATGTATGCTTTGTTAATATTTTTGGGTGTCTGGAATGGATCAATTAGATTTACATTACAGTGGACCCTCGCTATTCGAACACTCCAAACTTGCCCTTTTATGTAAGTTTATTATTGTAAGTGCTTTTATAAGTGCATTTTTGGGGGTCTGAAATGGACTAATCTAATTTACATCATCCTTATGGGAATAAATTCGTTTGGTAACAGCACTTGAACAGCATTCTGGAATGAAGAATGTTCGAATAGCGAGGGTCCACTGTATTTCTTATGGGAAATATTAACAAAAATTACATTTTATAGAGAGTAACTATAGTTTTACATACAAACTAGGGCATACAAAAACCGAGGTTCCACTGTATATTTGCAGTAAAGAATTTCTCTATTGTGTAATACAGCAATAAATTATGTAGTAATTTAATTTAATTTCACAACTAAAGTATATTGAAGGCTATAATTTCATGCAATGAGCAATGAGTTATCGTGACTCACAATTTGTATTTGCATTTTAACTTAGTTCAATGGTTTTATATCATTGTGTTGTATTTTCAGGATTTGTATTTTTAAATGATTTCCTTGTGATGTGGTAGAAAAAATTGTATACCCAGCAGTTATTTTGTGTCATTTCCATAATGATAATGGTGGCTGTTGGAGCACTACTTGTAAGTATGTGCAGACATTTCCAAATGTTTTCGGCATGAGTTCCTTCTCTTCTGTTTTTAGTGCATATGCAATGTATGCACTCTGCAAGATGATGATTTTCTTGGTTGATTTCAATGTGACATGTTTTGAAGAGTACTGTGTATCACATCTCTGAGTGTATGTTATGTTTCTGGGTGCATGCCTTCTGGTCTGGTTTATATCATGCGGTGTTAGGTGTATAGACTATACTAGTTGGGTATATTTTATATACTGCTGGGTTATGTATGTCGTCATGTGGCAGGGGTGTATACCATGTATTACCCACTTGCGCTCCCCCCCCCCTCACAGGGCGCTACACATCACTTTGGCTAAGCCCCGTCCTCTGTCACCAGCAAGATTGTGCGTACCGCAGTGGAATACACACTCAACAACATCATGATGGATCAGGTGAGTGAAAGTAAGAAAGACTGAAGGAAAGAGAGTCTTAATAAAGAGTGAGCAAGACTGGGAGAGTGAGAGACTGTTTGACATCAGACATCTGGGGGAGTAAGAGACTCCAAACTCTGATTAATTAAAATGGTGATTTTTTTTTTTTTTTTACACAATCCTAATACAGTATTACACTGGTCTGTTTGCTGGTACTTGCTGAGACATAAAATAAAGAGTGAGAGATACAATGAGTTTTAAATTAGATAAACTGCTGTTTCTATCAAAGTCATCATGTTAGTACAGATCCTTTCAAACTTATAATGCTGATATTTCTAAATTAATTCCATGGGGAAGTGAAGACTCCTTCCTCCATAAGCCATGTGTGTCATAGGTGACTAAAATGCCAGGAGCAAGGGGCTAGTAACCCCTAATATATAAATTACTAAATGTAAAAAGAAAAAACTCTGATAGTGTTTCTTCTTTTTCGAATCACCCTGCCTCGGTGTGAGATGACCATTGTACAGTGAACCCCCGTTTTTCGTAATTAATCCGTTCCAGAGTCTGACTAAAGGCGAAATTTACGATTTGCGAAACCATTTTCCCCATAAGAAATAATGTAAATCCAATAAATCTGTATTAGACACCCAAAAGTATTAAAATTTTTTTTTTTTTTTAGATGAAATATAGATTTACATACATAGAAAACAATGAGACATGAAGAATAAAACAATGATATGACACTTACCTTTATTGAAGACTTGTTAGTGTATGGAAGATGGGAAGATGGGAGAGGATGGAGAAATTACTGTTTGGAAGGGGAATCCCCTTCCACTACCACCCTCTACCACCATCACTACTACCCTCTACCACCATCACTACCACCCTCTACCACCATCACAACCATTACCACCATCACAACCACTACCACCCTCTACCACCATCACAACCACTACCACCATCACAACCACTACCACCCTCTACCACCATCACAACCACTACCACCATCACTACCACCCTCTACCACCATCATTACCACCACCACCACTTTCGTATTTTTCTTGAATTCTATTGTGTTTCTCACCTTCTTTACCAAAGGGCTGGCACTAGCTTTCTTTGGGCCCATGGTGGCTTATTTATCAGTTGCAAGCACAAAAATGAATGGAATACGTATTACGAAATGTATCGTATGACTGTGAATGGTGTGTGGGGCCGCTCGTATTCATTCGGGAAACATGATTATTAGCGAGTCAAATGACGATCTGCGAGGCATTATTTTGACGAAAAAACCTTACTAGTATTAGCGAAAATTATGAAATCTGATGCTTACGAAAAACTGGGGTCCACTGTATTAAAAAAAATTCTAAATCAGAATTGTAATATTTTACCTTGTCTGTATACTGATGCTTAACCCTTTGACTGTCGGAGGCCCCTCTCTGAAACTGTCATTCTATGTCGGGAAATATTAAAAAAAAAAAAATTATTTTTTCTTATCAAAATGTTTAGATTATTTTTCTGATTGTTTAACCCTTAAATGGTCCAAACGTATATATACGTTCGCACACCCAGTGCCCCGAATATTTTGAATTTTTTTATTTTTATTTAGAAATAAAGAACATATTTTTTAAAGTGTTATCGGATAAAAAAAAAACAATTAGGGTGAGTAGTTACCGAGATATGAGGCGGAGAAGTTGGCACTGGATGCTCACCTGACAGCAACAGGAGCCCTGCCGCTTGCAGAATAGTTACCGATATACCTTTTTTTTTCTCTTTTTTTATTACTTTTATATAATTTTTATGTTCTGATAATTACAATTTATAGTAGTTTTTGTGATTTCATAGCCAATCTTTCTTCTGACAGTAATATTAGGTACTGAAATTGTACTCAAATAATAATGATAGTGCATAAAAATAATAATAATAGTGAATAATAATAATAATAATAATAATAATAATAATAATAATATAATAATAAAGTTCCCTTGAAGCCATTATGTAAGATATGTGTCACTGCCTTATCTCATCTGATCTCCACTAATGATGACTGGTGACATTTGATGAGGGGTGAGGGGTAGTCTTATCTCTTGTTATCAGTCCAGTAATTACAGTGATGACATTTGACGAGCTTACACTGCTTCCCTTTATTTGTTACGCAAACCTGTCTGTCTGTCTGTGTCTGTCTTTCTGTCTGTCTGTGTGTCTGTCTGTCTCTCTGTCTGTCTGTGTGTCTGTCTTTCTGTCTGCTTGTCTCAGAGAGTAGCTCATAAACCAACTGGTATTACGCAGATCACAAGCACATTATAATAATAATAATAATAATAATAATAATAATAATAATTTTTATTTGGACATGATACAAAGAATTACATTTGGTTATTGAGATTACATGAGGTGTACATGCCAAAAGCCCCTAGTATGCAGGGCATTTTGGGCAGACTTAAAATTAACTTAAAACTAGATTGTAAGAATTATTGTAGATAGTATACAATGAGTAAAGGTGAGTATTTAAGCTATGAAATTTGAACATAGTTTTGTACTTTTGTCTTCATTATAAAATTAATTAAATCAGATTAAACAAATTAAAGCAATAGTAATAATAAAATAATAAAAAGTTATGGTTGATAATTTATAAAATAAGTAAAGTTGCTTATCAAGTTTTAAAGTTTGAATATAAGTTGAACATATCAATTAATTGTAGCAATTTATTGCAGCAATGCAACTAATTGAGTGAGATAACAATTTAAAACAATTTAAAACAATTAATTGCATTGCAGTTAGTTTACGTGGTCATTATAATATAAGTGTTGGGAATAATTAGCTAAGTAAGTATTATTCATAACAGGTTTACATTCATTCATTCAATCGTTCATTCATACATTACATTGACTTTAAAGTCAGGTTTTACGTTAAGTGATTATTCTACTTTGCTGGGAATGGTTGATATGGAGCAATTATCTTTGGGTGAGAAGGTGGTTTTTAGCATCGTTTTGAATTGGGGTACAGGTAGGGTTTCTTTGGCAATGACAGGTAATGAATTCCAAATTTTCGTGCCTTTTATGTGCATTGAGTTTTTACATAGTGTTAGGTGGACACGGGGAACATCGAGGAGTGATCTGTGTCTAGTGTTATGGTCATGTGTCCTGTTAAAATTAGTAAGGAGAAGTTTGAGTGGTGGGTTAATATCTGCATAGAGTGTTCTATGTATGTAATAGGCACAGTAAAAAGTATGGATGTCTTGTATGGTGAGTAAGTTTAGGTTTTGAATATTGGTGGAGTATGTTGCCTGGAGTGAGAATTTGTTATCATTCTAACTGCTGCCTTTTGTTGTGTTATTAGTGGTCTGAGATGAGTTATTGATGTAGAGCCCCATGCGCAGATTCCATAGGTGAGGTAGGGGTAAATGAGTGAGTGATATAGGGTAAGGAGAGCTGGTTGTGGAACATAGTACCGTATCTTGGATAGTATTCCCACGGTCTTTGAGACTTTCTTGGAGATTTGTTGTATGTGTGTCTGAAATTTGAGGCCACTGTCAAGATGTATTCCTAAGAATTTTCCCTCTGTGAGTTTTGCGATAGGGGACCGTTTATCATTATGTTAAGTGGTGCTTTGCAGCTCTGTTCCCAAACTGGATAAAATAGGTTTTATCAATATTGAGAGTAAGTTTGTTGGTCATCATCCAGGTAGATATTTTCTGCAATTCAGTATTTGCAGTGTTGGCTAGTGTGTCTGGGCTTGGGTGAGAGATAACGTATGTAGTGTCATCTGCAAAAAAGTATGGGTTTGAGTAGTTGAGATGCATTTGGTAGGTCGTTAATGTAAATGAGAAAGAGTAGTGGGCCAAGAACACTTCCCTGTGGACCCCTACGGTAATAGTTTGCGCGGTGGAGCTAGCTCCATTAGTGTACACATATTGGTTTCTGTTGCTAAGGTATGATTTTAGGTAGTTTAAGGAGTGTCCTCTTATACCATAGTGCGATAATTTTAAGTGTAACAGATCATGGTCAACTGTATCAAAAGCTTTACGTAAATCAATGAAGATTCCCACTGGGATTTCTTTTTCTCAAGGCGGTGTAAATTATTTCTAACATGTATAATGGCATCATTTGTATTTTTATTAGGCCTGAATCCAAATTGACAGTGGTTGAGTACGTTGTTGGAGGTGAGGTAGGAATATATTTGTCTATGAATTAATTTTTCAAAGATTTTGGAGAGAAGGGTAAGTTAGATATCGGCCTGTAGTTATTCAGGTCTGCTTGACTCTCCCCCTTATGTATTGGGGTGACCCTCGCTATTTTGAGTATTGATGGGAAGGTAGAGGATTCAATGGATTTGTTAAAAGTGTTGCAATAATTGGTGAGAGAACTTGAGAGGCCTTTTTGTATATATAAGGTGGTAAGTTATTTAGGTCACCTGCTTTGTTTTTTAATGTGTTGATTATAAGTGAAACTTCTATTGGGTTGGTTGGGGCTAGGAATAGTGTGTTCGGATAGGTACCAGTGAGATAGTCGTTAGGTGGAGTATTAGAACTTGGGATTTTGCTTGCCAGCTTTTCCTATGGTGGAGAAGAAATCATTGAGTTTGTTTGCTGTTTCAATAGGTGGGAGTAGGGGTTCATCTGGTTTTGTTAGTTTGATTGTTCTGTTTGTGGATATCTTTTTTGTTCCTAAATTTCAGATAGGGTTTTCCAGGTCTTTTTATATCACCTTTTAAGTTATGTAATCTGTTCTCATAGTACAGTTTTTGACCTTCTTATCAGACTCGTTAGGTTTGATGAGTAGCGTTTTGTTTGTTCTCTTGATATTTGTCCCATTCTGTACTGTTTTTCATATAGGTGCTTTATATTAATGGACTTGAGTATGCTGGGGTTAGCCAGGGACTATTTAATCTTTTAGTTGTGATTTGTTTAGTTTTTTAGGGCAGTGCTTATTATAGAGGTATTGGGTCTTTTAAGAAAATTATTAATACATAAGTCAGTATCTGGGAAGTTGTCTATTTCTGTTTGCCAGTCAATGTTTGTCATAGCTGTTATAAAGCTATTTATTGCTGTCTCATTATGTAGTCTGAAGGTAACTTTAGTAGTCTCTAGTGGTAATTTTCGAGATTTGTTATGAGAAAGGTCGGGTAGTGGTCAGTGGTATTGTCTGTGATTATGCCTGATTTTAATGGGGATATGGTGTTAGTCCAGATATGGTCTAATAGAGAGGCACAGGTGTCAGAGATTCTCGTAGGTTTTGTTATTGTCGGGAGCAGCAAGCAGTTGCTCATAGTGTTTGTGAATTCAGTTACTAGTGGGTCCTGATCTTGTAGGAGGTTTATATTGAAGTCGCCTGTGAGGATTAAGTGGTCTTTGTTCATGTGTGCATCAGTAATCATACTTCCTAATTTTCACTAAAATGCTGAATGTTTGACTGTGGTAATCTATAGATGTTTATAACTGTGAGAGGTTTTGTAGATATTTGGATTTAAATTTAGCTATTATATATTCTCCATGTTCATCTCTTGTGCAAGTATTGTTAATACATTCAAGCTGGTCTGAGAAGAACATAGCTGTGCCACCTCCTTGTTGGTCTGGCCGACAATTGTGTATGGCTGTGTAACCAGGAATGGCATATATATCTATAGTATGAGGCTTTAACCATGTTTCAGTGAGAGCAATGATGGACATACTGGCCTGAAGTGAGTTTAATAATGCAGTGAGGTCATCAAAATGTTTGCTTAAAGATCTGACATTGTAATTAAAGATAGTTATGTTATTGTTGGATTTGAGTAGTGTTTTAGCCTGTTCTGCTGTGTAGTAATGACAATTGTTGTTAGGTTCATGTAAGTCATTTAATAGAAGGTTGATTTCAGGATCAATGTTTGGAATCATAAGATTTAGTGTGATTCTATAATTAAACTTAAAATTAGAACAACACAAGTAGACCTAAGAATATGACAATGCAATAGGATTTCTTGGCACGTGAGTTAGGACGTTGAATATGTTTACAAAAATGAAAGAATGAGCTAAGGTAGTCAATTTACAGCTAATAAGAATCTAAAACTATAGCACCTGAGTTAGCACCTGAGTAAGTTAATTATACAAAAGTTTATATACGAGTGAGATTCTAAAAGATTAAGAACAATGAATAATGCTAGACTTAAAGATATGATATCTGTTCAATTGATTTTTCTAGCTAATTGGATTAACAGACTTTTGAATAGAAGTCACAGGTTTAGGATATATCTTTACAGTGTAATTGATTTATTATTTAACTAGTTAATAGAACTGGTTGGAAAGTTACTATGATTAGTATTAAGTTATAATGGAACAAATATTAAGATTCAGTATTGCACTAGTTGTGATTATAGAATTTATTAGGGCAAGGGCAAAGGAAATGTATTATATCACTTTGTCTTGATTTTTTAGTTATCTAGGTAATTTACACTATGTATAATTGTATGTGTTCCTGTGTTCCTGTGAGATAGAGTCAGATAGAGACAGAGACAGATAGATACAGACAGACAGACAGAGATAGACAGCCAATTAGGTACCCAGCTGACCAGCCAGGTGGCCAACCAGCTGTTTGCCAGCCAGGTGGCCAGGCAGGCAGGCAGCCAGCTGTTTGCCAGCCAGGTGGCCAGGCAGGCAGGCAGGCAGCCAGCTGGCCTGCCAGCCTGCCGACATCACTTTCCACTTCAAATGGGAGTGTTAATATGACATGACATCAGTGAATCCTTGGTGTTTGCCGCAGTGTTTGCTCTAGCTGGCGCTCAATTTAACTGGTGCTCCCACAAGGTACTAAGTGGTCCCAGATTTTTTTAATATGGCACACACCGAGTGTTAAGACCCATTCTATGCTGACCAGGCATATCAGGCCAATCATGCCAAATTTGGAGGCAGGAAAATATAAACGTAAATATACGTTTGGGGCAGTAGCAGTACGTACTAACATATATATACGTTTGGACCGTTTAACCCTTAAACGGTCCAACGTTATATGCGTTCTTCCCTACTGCCCCAAACGTATATTTACGTTTTATTTTTCATTCCTCCAAATTTGGCATGATTGGCCTGAGATGCCTGTCAGCATAGAAAGTCCTAACACTCGGTGTGTGCCATATTAAAAATCTGGGACCACTTAGTACCTTTGGGACACCAGTTAAATTTGAGCCAGCTAGAGCAAACACTGCAGCAAACACCAAGGATTCACTGATGTCATGTCATATTAACACTCCTTTTTTAAGTGGAAAGTGATGTCAGCAGGCTGGCAGGCCAGCTGGCTGGCTGGCTGGCCACGTGGCCACCTGGCTGCCAGCAGCTGGCTTGCCAGCTGGGTACGTGATTGGCTGTCTCTGTATCCATCTGTCTGTCTGTATTTATCTGTCTCTTTGTCTCTATCTCACAGGAACACATACGTAAATACAATTATACCTAGTGTAAATTACCTAGGATAACTAAAAAAAATACAGACAAAGTTTTATACTGTGCTTGGGATCTGCGTAATACCATTTGGTTCATGAGCTACTCTCTGAGACAAGCAGACAGAAAGGAGACGACGACACAGACAGAAAGACACACACACAGACAGACAGACAGATACAGACAGACAGACAGAGAAATTTGAGTAACAAATAAAGGGAAGCAGTGTAAGCTTCAAATGTCATCACTGTAATTACTGGACTGATAAGAAGAGATAAGACTACCCTCACCCACACCAAATGTCACCAGTCATTATTAGTGGAGATCAGATGAGATAAGGCAGTGACACATATCTTACATAATGCTTAGGGTTGAAATTTATTGTAATGATTATTACATATTATTATTTATTTATATTATTATTATTATTATTATTATTATTTATTATTATTTATTATTATTATTATTATTATGCACTATCATTATTATTATTATTATTATTATGCACTATCATTATTATTATTATTATTATTAGCACTATCATTATTATTATTATTATTATGCACTATCATTATTATTATCATTTGAGTACAATTTCAGTACCTAATATTACTGTCAGAACGGAATCACAAGAACTACTATAAATTGTAATTATCAGAACATAAAAATTATATAAAATAATAAAAAGAGAAAAAAAGGTATATCGGCAACGATTCTACAAGCGGCAGGACTCCTGTTGCTGTCAGGTGAGCATCCAGTGCCAACTTCTCCGCCTTATATCTCGGTAACTACTGACCCTAGATTTTTTTTTTATTCTGTAACACTTAAAAAAAATGTGCTCTTCATTTCTATAAAAAAAATAATTTTTTTGTTTTTCGAAATATTCGGGGCAGTAGCGGTAAGAACGTATATATACGTTTGTACCGTTTAAGGGTTAAGGGTTAAATCCCCCCAAAAAAATTTTTTTGCGATCAGTACTTACCGAGATATAGAGGCGTAAAGTTTGCAAAAAATGAGCCGTGTATGGCAACAGCGGCAAATGCCGCTCACCCAGTAAATTTTGGTTTACTTCCTTTCGTAGGTTTCTTGTTTTTTTCACTATTTTATTTTTTTACGTAACTTATGTGGCCTGTGAGATCAAAGTAAGGTGCAATGTATGTATGTATGTATGTATGTATGTATGTATGTATGTATGTATGTATGTATGTATGTATGT
Source organism: Cherax destructor (assembly GCA_009830355.1). Classification (NCBI taxonomy): domain Eukaryota; kingdom Metazoa; phylum Arthropoda; class Malacostraca; order Decapoda; family Parastacidae; genus Cherax; species Cherax destructor. The sequence goes on from WNWK01002184.1 coordinate 75,488, forward strand.
ATGTATGTATGTATGTATGTATATATGTATATATGTATATATGTATACAGTGGTACCCCGGTTTACGATATTTTTTCATTCCAGAATGCTGTTCAAGTGCCATTACCAAACGAATTTATCTCCTTAAGAAATGTTGTAAAATAGACTAGTCCTTTAGACCCCCAAAATTACACTTACAAAAGCATTTAAAAATAAACTTACATAAAGGGTGAGTTTGGGACATCAACCGGTACCACTGTACAGTGGTACCCGGTTTACTATTTTTTCATTCCAGAATGCTGTTCATGCCATTACCAAACGAATTTATCTCCTTAAGAAATGTTGTAAAATAGACTAGTCCTTTAGACCCCAAATTACACTTACAAAAGCATTTAAAAATAAACTTACATAAAGGGTGAGTTTGGGGACCATCGAAACGGTACCACTGTATATGTATATATGATATATATATATATATATAGTGTACTCGATTTTATTTTCATTCAGAATGTGTTAATGATTACCAAACGAATTTATCCCCATAGGAATGATGTAAAATAGACTAGTCCTTTTAGATCCCCAAAATTACACTTAAAGCATTTAAAAAAATAAACTTGCATAAAAGGGTGAGTTTGGGGACCATCGTAAGTCGGGGTACCACTGTATATAGTATATATATACAGTGGTACCTCGACTTACGATGGTCCCCAAACACACCCTTTTATGTAAGTTTATTTTTTTAAATGTTTTTGTGAGTGTAATTTTGGGGGTCTAAAAGGACTAGTCTATTTTACATCATTTCTTATGGAGAAAAATTCGTTTGGTAATGGCACTTGAACAGCATTCTGGAATGAAAAAATATCGTAAGTCGGGGTACCACTGTATATATATATATATATATATATATATATATATTTTTTTTTTTTTTATTAACACATCGGCCGATTCCCACCAAGGCATTGTGGCCCGAAAAAGAAAAACTTTCATCATCATTCACTCCATCACTGTCTTGCCAGAAGGGTGCTTTACACTACAGTTATAAAACTGCAACATTAACACCCCTCCTTCAGAGTGCCGGCACTGTACTTCCCATCTCCAGAACTCAAGTCCGGCCTGCCGGTTTCCCTGAATCCCTTCATAAATGTTACTTTGCTCACACTCCAACAGCACGTCAAGTATTAAAACCATATGCCTCCATTCACTCCTATCAAATACGCTACACATGCTTGCTGGAAGTCCAAGCCCCTCGCACACAAAACTTCCTTTACCCCCTCCCTCCAACCTTTCCTAGGCCGACCCCTACCCCGCCTTCCTCCACTACAGATTTATACACTCCAAGTCACTCTGTCTCGTTCCATTCTCTCTACATGTCCAAACCACCTCAACAACCCTCCTCAGCTCTCTGGACAATCGTTTGGTAATCCCGCACCTCCTCCTAATTTCCAAACTCCGAATTCTCTGCATTATATTCACACCACACATTGACCTCAGACATGACATCTCCACTGCCTCCAGCCTTCTCCTCGTTGCAACATTCATCACCCATGCTTCACACCCATATAAGAGCGTTGGTATAACTATACTCTCATACATTCCCTCTTTATTTCCATGGACAAGGTTCTTTGTCTCCACAGACTCGAAGTGCTCCACTCACCCTTTTCCCTCATCAATTCTATGATTCACCTCATCCTTCATAGACCCATCCGCCGACATGTCCACTCCCAAATATCTGAATACATTCACCTCCTCCATACTCTCTCTCTCCAATCTGTTATCCAATCTTTCGTCACCTATTCTTTTTGTTATCCTCATCACCTTACTCTTTCCTATATTCACTTTCAATTTTCTTCTTTTACACACCCTACCAAATTCATCCACCAACCTCTTGCAGCTTCTCTTCAGAATCTCCCAAAGCACAGTGTCATCAGCAAAAAGCAACTGTGACAACTCCCACTTTGTATTTGCTTCTTTATCTTTTAGCCCAACACCTCTTGCCAAGACCCTCGCATTCACTTCTCTTACAACCCCATCTATAAATATATTGAACAACCACGGTGACATCACACATCCTTGTCTAAGGCCCACTTTTACTGGGAAATAGTCCCCTTCCCTCCTACACACTCTAACCTGAGCCTCACTATCCTCATAAAAACTCTTCACTGCTTTCAGTAACCTTCCTCCTATTCCATACACCTGCAACATCTGCCACATTGCCCCCTATCTACCCTATCATACGCCTTTTCCAAATCCATAAATGCCACAAAAACATCTTTACCCTTATCCAAATACTGTTCACCTATATGTTTCACTGTAAACACTTGGTCTACACACCCCCTACCTTTCCTAAAGCCCCCTTGTTCATCTGCTATCCTGCTTTCTGTTTTACTCTTAATTCTTTCAATAATAACTCTACCATACACTTTACCAGGTACACTCAACAGACTTATTCCCCTATAATTTTTGCACACTCTTTTGTCCCCTTTGCCTTTATACAAAGGAACAATACACGCTCTCTGCCAATCCTTAGGTACCTTACCCTCTTCCATACATTTATTAAATAATAGCACCAACCACTCCAAAATTATATCCCCACCTGCTTTTAACATTTCTATCTTTATCCCATCAATCCCAGCTGCCTTACCCCCTTTCATTCTACCCACTGCCTCACGAACTTCCCCTACACCCACAACTGGCTCTTCCACACTCCTACAAGATGTTATTCCTCCTTGCCCTACACACGAAATCACAGCTTCCCTGTCTTCATCAACATTTAACAAATCCTCAAAATATTCTCTCCATCTTCCCGATACCTCTAACTCTCCATTTAATAACTCTCCTCTCCTATTTTTAACTGTCAAATCCATTTGTTCTCTAGGCTTCCTCAACTTATTAATCTCATTCCAAAACTTTTTCTTATTTTCAACAAAATTTGCTGATAACATCTCACCCACTCTCTCATCTGCTCTCTTTTTACATTGCTTCACCACTCTTTTAACCTCTCTTTTTCTCTCCATATACTCTTCCCTCCTTGTTCTATAATATATATATATATATATATATATATATATATACATACATACATACATACATACATACATACATACATACATACATACATACATACAGTGGTACCTCGACTTACGATATTTTTTCATTCCAGAATGCTGTTCAAGTGCCATTACCAAACGAATTTATCTCCTTAAGAAATAATGTAAAATAGACTAGTCTGTTTAGACCCCTAAAAGTACACTTACAAAAGCATTTAAAAAAATAAACTTACATAAAAGGGTGTGTTTGGGGACCATCGTAAGTCGAGGTACCACTGTATATATATACAGTGGTACCCCGGTTTACGATATTTTTTCGTTCCAGAATGCTGTTCAAGTGCCATTACCAAACGAATTTATCCCCTTAAGGAATAATGTTAAATAGACTAGTCCTTTTAGACCCCCCAAAAATACCCTTACAAAAGCATTTGAAAAAATAAACTTACATAAAAGGGCGAGTTTGGAGACCATCGTAAACCGGGGTACCACTGTATATATATATATTTATATATATATATTTATATATATATATATATATATATTTATATATATACGTATTTATATATATATATATATATATATACACACACACACACACACACACACACACGCCCCGATGGCAAGGTGGCTAGCGCTCTTGCTTCACGCACAGAGGGCCCGGGTTCAATTCCCGGCGGGGCCGAAACATTTCGAAGTGTTTCGTTACACACACACACACATACAACAGGCCTAGTGTCTAATCGACATGTGCCTAGGACAAAATGGTAACTAACACACACACACACACACACACACACACGTTGTATGCAACACAATAATTGCACAAACATTAGTATCATTATATTGTATACAAAACTTGTTTACACCAACCAACAATAAAAAAATTGTTTATTACTATTGTTCTATAATATATATGCACATATATAATGACTGGACACTTTCCATCAACTGCAATTAGCACTTCAAAGCTCCAAACTATGTGTGTGTGTGTGTGTGTGTGTGTGTGTATGTGGACATTAAATTTGCTGAGTCAGGGTAAGGCAGCTGTCAAAATGACATATTATACCATTACTCACCACCCACACTGCCTGTCAACACAAAAGGGGACCCATGTCTTCTTCCCCACAACCTCCTTCCTTTCCTTCATACCTACCTTCCTAGCTTCCTTTCTTCCTTCATTCCTTCCTTTCTTTCTGCCTTACTTTCTTACATATTTCCTTCCTTCCTTCCTCTCATCTCTTCCTTCCTGCCTTCCTCTCACCTCTTCTTTCCTGCCTTCCTTTCTTCCTTCATTCCTTCCTTTATTTCTTCCTTCCCTTCTTACTTCTTTTGTTCCTTCCTTCCTCTCACCTCATCCTTCCTTCCTTTCTCTCTTTCTTTCTTAATTCCTTCCTTCTTCCTTTCCTCCTTCCTTACTTCTTTTTTTTTCCTTCCTCTCATCTTTTCTTTCCTTCCTTCCTCTCATCTTTTCTTTCCTTCCTTCCTCTCATCTCTTCTTATCTTCCTTCCTCTCATCTCTTCCTTCCTTCCTTCCTGCTGTTATCCTGGGCATTTCTTTCGGTCACAAACTCCTCAGAACCATGAAATTTATCTTCAGAGACACTTCCATCTGTGTTAGAGCTGTCATTGAGGAAGAGAACAGTCCCAGATGCGCCAAGGAGTCAGATACAGTGGTACCCCGACTTACGATGGTCCCCAAACTCACCCTTTTATGTAAGTTTATTTTTTTAAATGCTTTTGTAAGTGTAATTTTGGGGGTCTAAAAGGACTAGTCTATTTTACATCATTCCTTATGGGGATAAATTCGTTTGGTAATGGCACTTGAACAGCATTCTGGAATGAAAAAATATCGTAAGTCGGGGTACCACTGTAATTCTTACCGCTAGGCATGCTGAACAAAGGGGAGTTCCCACAATGCATCACTGGCTGCCCAATTTTTTTTATACTGTGCACACTGACCACACAGACCCATTCTCTCACATGTAGTCCTACTAGCTTTCTCCTGCTTGATTTGAGGCCGCTAGAATTTATGCGTCTTAATACGTCCGAAACATTGGCTCGTAAGACGTATATACTATACGACCGAAACAGTCAAAGGGTTAATGAGGGATATAACAAATTAAGAGATAATAATAGGTTAGAACAGGTTGCTTAGTTTGTAAGGAATTTTTATTTACTGTATAAGCTTGTGTGTGTGTCTTGTTTTGTAAGTATTTGTGTTGTGTATGTATGTATGTATGTAGTTTATATTTGTGTGCATGGGACCATACATGGGTCTCCAGGATGCAGGATGCCTCAATGAGTAGTTTATGAACTACTTCCTCTGGCTGTGCCTTGGTCTCTCTCCTTTCATGCTGCTTCCTCCTTATGTAGTTCTTATCCTCAAAATTATCATTATCATGTGTGTGTTGCTAAACCTCAGGTCAAACAGTCTGTTTTGGTTTATATTTTCATGACCCCAGTGTGTAGGTGTTATGATTCATTTATTCTTGTTTATACAACATTGATTTTTCTCTTACATATGCTTACACTTAAATTTATGCAAAACTGCTTGTTCATTATTCAAATTTTATTGACATTTCACAAAATTTTATAATAGAACTGCCATTTTCAGGTCAAGTAGTCTGTTAATGCGCAGTAGTAAAAAAATAGGAAGCTTCTGGTTGATATTTTTATGATTAAGGGATATAATCTCATGTTTTTAGGATATGAGTATACATCAAGGTTTCTGGCCCTGATCAATGTTTTTCTTTTGTTTTAATTGCATTTGCATGGAAGAATCATTGATTGCCTTACACAATGGGGTTTGTCTAATGATGTTAATTAAATTAAAAAAGGTTCAGAGGTTGCAAGAGAAAGATTGTGGGGTCATGTGTGTGGTGTTGAAATGGTTCATTATTAAGCTATACATGTTGAGAGGTTATTGGTTTCCTGTTCTGAGGAAATGGCTTTTATCCATAGAGCCTGAAGTCCAGGATAGTAGAAGTTATGTAGTAGTACTTGCTTATATGATGAATCTAGAATGCTTTCAACAAACAATAAAGTTGATAAATTAGACAAACATGTGCAACATCTAGGTATCCATTTTGTATATGTATATAAATGGAAGACTGTAGAAGTATATAGGTAATCAGTCCCTCATCCTAGGAATAGGGACTGATTACTTCATCTTCTACAGTTTTACTTTTGTCTACAAAATAATGATACCCAAATGTTGCACATGTTTCTGATTCATCAACTTGATTGTAGATATGTCAGTCTTATATTGAATGTAATATTGTATGGTATAGTACATCCTTAGCTTCTGATATACTGTACATGGAATCAATAATTACATTTTATGAACATACACATCAAGTTAACCTGATACACAGTATTCATTTTCAATTTGACAATTTGTTTGACTGTCTGGAATGGATAGGATGCCAGTGTGCTGGTGCTAGGGAGTTCCTGTTCCTGTCAATTAATGGTAGGAGGAAGTTGTTGTGGGGGAGGTAAGGAGGGAGGGGTGCCTGCCAGAACTTGCCTCTGCTGCCAGTGAGTGGGCAGACATTGTGAGGGATCAGTTGTTAGTGACACTAGAGAGAGAGAGAGAAAAAAAGAAAGAGAAATATATTACCTGTTTGTGATTACCTACTAGTAGTTATGGGTGCAAAGTTACACATATGCTGCCCCATCTTAAGTGTTTAATTTATAAATTTTGTAAAGTTCCTTAGGGTTGTAGAATATACACATTACTTTCTCTTGGATTTCATTCCACTATCTCGCACTGTTTGTGTAGTATTACAGGTGTCTCATCTGGTACTGTTAGCATTTACATAATTCAGTAATTCTTTTTGTATTATATATAAAACAATCTTGCAGTAATGTGATGGATTTCTTCAAGTTTTGTTATTTTTTATCCATGTGACATCATTATCATTATTTTTCTAAATAGAAAACACACACACATTTAGTTTTCATTTTTCACATAGAATGTGTGTCTTAAGCTTGTAATTTTCTTTTTATCTTGCAATCTTTTAAAATCATTTTTTTTTTTTTTTAAAAATCACTCAATGAGATTTCTACCATACCACAAGCTTGTCAACTTCCTTCTGCACCCAGTGTATTAACATAAATGCAAATCAATGCAGCTAAATATAAAAATAAATATTTTTTGGTAGAGCAATTTACACCACACCATGTAGACATGATGGGATTAAACATTTCAGGAGAAAATTTGATATTTGTTGTGTTAAAAATAGCTCATGTAAATTATCGTTTAAGGCTAGTAATCCTACCAGTCCATCTCACTTAAACTAACCTGTTTTTCTGCTATTCATATTTCTATGTCATTCTGTGTAAATACTGGTAGTTATACACTGAAAAATACAGCATCTTGTTTAAGATCTGTAGAATTCTTGGGATACAGTGACAGGGTGGCCATTGTAAGCTGGTAATCAAATGCTCTCTAGTTTGAACTCCATTGAGATTCAAGAGAATATTCTTAATTTTCTTTAAAATTACCTCATTAGTAGAAACAAAGAGTCTCCCAAATATCCTGCAAAAAATTATTGTTAATTGATAGAGATTGCAGAGACATCCCAGAAAGGGCTAGAAGGAAGGTGTGAAGGTTTGGGTTTTCAGTGATATGAGCTTGGGCATCCCACAGAATTGTGTAAGCATCTGAGATTAGAGTGAGTAGAGACTGTTTTTTGGGGATTCGGCGTACTGTTCAGTGATACATGTACGTATTAGGAATTTGAATACAGGGGGTTCGTTGTCATCAAAAGTGAGAATTAAAAGTTTTGATTTGAGATTTTTCTGTAAAACAGTAATTGGTTTGAGAACATTAATGGTTATTGATCCTTGGGCATTGATCCTACAATTGGAATATTGATACTCCTCAGGACTGGTGTCTTATGTGGGATTTGGACAATTTGGAAAATAATACTGTATAACTAACCCTGTACAGTAACTCCTTGAAAGTTAGCCATATTTGATATGGGTAAAAATTAGTTGTGAAGATCTACATTATGTATGAGAAAAACATGCCTGTTTGCTCATAAATAAATCAGATTAGCTAATCTTATTTTCTGACCTTTGTACATGACTGTCTTAATTGCAGCATGTGGGTGATGACCTCCATGAACCTAGTTATAAGGCATACTTGTGATACTGCAAAGTAAGCCATTTTTCACTTGATAGTATTGAATACAGCATTCAAATTTATATAGGTGGACAAATAAATTCTAATATCAATGGTTTATGCTTCAGTACTTTTTTTTTTTTTACATTAGTGGCTATCTTCCACTAAGGAAATACATTCACAACATTCATTCAGTTTCTATCTTGCCAGAAGTGTGTTTACATCACAACTCAGATTACCATCTGACTGTATCATCCCCACCTGCTTACTATATGCCAATCTTATCCTTAAGTACCTTTCATTCTTACATGCATATATGTATTGAACAAATGCAGCAACCACTCCATCACTATAGAGTGTACCCTCGTTTATAACTACACAAAGCATACTCAACCCCTGCCAATTTGGCTTCAGGAAAAATAAAAGCACTAACGATGCAATAGTAAAAATGATAGACCTGCTTTACACAGCACTTGAAAATAAGGAATATCCACTAGGACTTTTTATTGACTTAAGGAAAGCTTTTGACACAGTAAACCACGGCATCCTACTCCACAAACTTGACCACTATGGAATAAGAGGTCATGCACTAGCATACCTCAAATCCTACCTCACTAATAGGTACCAGTATGTCACTATTAAAGACACATCCTCCACGACACTACCACTAGACACCGGCGTACCGCAGGGAAGTGTCCTTGGTCCCCTGCTCTTCCTCTTATACATCAATGATCTTCCCAATGTATCACAACACTTGAAACCAATACTCTTTGCTGACGATACAACTTATGTCATCTCCCACACAAACCTTGCCACGCTTAACACCATTGTTAACGACGAATTAATAAAAATAGCAACATGGATGACTGCCAATAAACTTACACTCAACACTGATAAGACCTTCTATATTATGTTTGGCAACAGAACAGATGATCCACAATTAAACATTAAGATCAACTCTACACCTATTGCTAGACATAACGAGGGCAAGTTCCTGGGCCTTCACCTTGACAGCAGCCTGAAATTCAGCACCCATATCCAACACATAACAAAGAAAGTGTCCAAAACTGTGGGGATCCTCTCTAAGATACGGTATTATGTACCACAATCAGCCCTACTCACACTATACTACTCACTCATCTATCCCTACCTCACATATGCCATTTGTGCATGGGGATCAACAGCAATTACCCACCTAAAGCCAATAATAACCCAACAAAAAGCCGCAGTAAGAATTATCACACAATCCAACGCTAGGCAGCACACCCCCCCACTCTTCAAAGACCTAAACCTACTCACTGTCCAGAACATCCATACTTACTACTCTGCTATCTACATTTATAGAACCATTAATTCCAACTTTAACCCTGAGCTAAAACACTTTCTTGACAGTTGTGACAGGACCCATAGACATAATACCAGACATAAACATCTCTTTGACATTCCCGTGTCCGACTAAATCTATACAAAAATTCAATGCGCATAAAAGGGCCTAAAATCTGGAACTCCCTGCCTGAAAACTCTAGAACTGCAGACACAACCTCCATTTTCAAAAGCACCGTTAAAAAACATCTTATCTCACTTACGCACCCAACCGGTAGTTAACCATACGAAAACTACTTTATCTTGCACATATCCACAGCAAAATACACTTATTGATATCTGTGATTCTCCTTAATTTGCACATTACTAACCACAGCAAAATACACTTATTGATATCTGTGATTCCCCTTAATTTGCACAGTTCCAACCAAAATTCTAATACAACTATTGCTCCATAATACTTAAGCTAGTCATAAGTTTGCCTAAGATACTCCAATATAGAATCTATATTATGCCAATATATCACCTTTATCATTAATATATAAACTAATTGCTAACTTTTTATACTAATTGTTAAATTCTCAATGTTTAAATTCCAGTACCTAAATTTTGTAAACCTAACCTTACAATCTGTATATCCATTGTATAGCTATTGAGTAAGACCTATCATAAGACTGCCTGAAAAGCCTAGGCATACCTAGGCATATTATTGGCCATCTTGTAATATCAACTTTAATGTATAACTATAAGTACCCCCCACCTTGTATTACATGAAATAAAGGATTTGAATTTGAATTTGAATTTGAATATAATGGACAGATAGGGGGATTGTCCGAGTGTCCTTTAAATCAGAATGATATTAAAAAAATAGCAGAAAAAAAGCACCGAAGTACTGTACTGTACTGTACACCTAATGTACTACTGTAACCATGATCTACAGATCTACTGCAATAAATATTGAAAATTAAAAGTTAAAAGTACAATTTAGCCAGTGGATTTTGCCCATAATTTTAAAGTGTTATATCAGTGTCTTGATCCTATCTGTCCCATCTGCTTTTTCTCCTTGCATTTTATCCACTTCCTTGTACACTTTTCCTCACATCCACCACAGGCCCCTCTTATATGATATCCTTCCTACCCAATTGCACTTGCTCATCACCCATTTGGCTTTTTTTTTTTTTCACATTAATATTCTGCCTTCCTTATACAGTGGACCCTCGGTTAACGAATACCCCGGAAATCGTGCAATTATGTAAGTATAATTTTGTAAGTTCTTGTGGAAGTGTATTTTTGGGGGTCTGAAATAGACTAACCTACGTGAAATTTTTCCTTAAGGGAGTAAATTCGTTCGGTAATGGCACTTGAGCAGACTTCAGGAGTGAAGTTTTTACGAAACTCGGGGGTCCACTGTACATTTTTGCATTGTAAACACCTCTCGTATGCAAAGTGTTTCTTTCTTACTTCTCTCTCTACCTCATCATTCCACCAATCATTCCTCAACCCACCCACACCCACCTCCTTATACACACAAACTTTTGCTGTGCACTCTTGCACTATGTTCTTAAATTTTTCCCATACATCTTGAACCACCTCACTTCCTGTACTCTCTCTAGCCCACCTTTCTCCCAGTTGTTGCTTTTATCTTTCTTCAACTTTAGTTCATTCACTGTCACTTCTCTCTTGCTTACTGATGCCATTCTCCTTGTATTCCTTTAAATATTTTTTTTTAACACATTGGCCAGGTGTTGTAGTTTGTACAGTACTAGGAGTTAACATTTAAAGAAAAGCACATTGTGAAGATTACATTGTTTTATTACAATTGTAGTAAGGAAGGAAGGAAGGCTAGTATAGTACAGTGTTCCATGAGGTGTAGCACAATTGGTGTACTTTCAAGCTGACAAATTGCATTTCCTTGCTGTTGGTTTATTGAGTGTAGTACAGTACATTTGATAAGGAAAATGAGTCTCCTGGTATTCACTAAATAAGCAACGTATATATTTTGTTTGTCATCAAAGCTAAGCTGAACTTACATGTAATGGACATTCTAAAGTCAAGAGAATGTGAAGCAAATTTGCTGAATTTTTTCTTTAAATTGAAGGGTCTTAATTTTTTTTGTGGTACTATATACGTACAAGAGAATCCTTCATCATGCTATACAGTCGACATGTGAGTATACCCTGAAGTTGTGCCTTGTTTTGTAATGCAAATAGTGATTGAATATTTTTTTAACTGTTTTTCAATTTTTTGTGTGTATATTGTTTTTTTAGCAAAATATGCCAACTTGTCTTAATCAATGAGCATTGTTTTGCCAAACAAATCATTATACACTATTCTATTGATATTTAACCCTTAAACGGTACAAATGTATATATACATTCTTACCGCTACTGCCCCAAACGTATATTTACATTTTATTTTTCCTGCCTTCAAATTTGGCACAATTGGCCTGATATGCCTGGTCAGCATAGAATGGGTCTTAACACTCGGTGTGTGCCATATTAAAAAAATCTGGGATCACTTAGTACCTTGTGGGAGCACCAGTTAAATTGAGCGCCAGCTACAGCAAACAGTGCGGCAAACACCAAGGATTCACTGATGTCATGTCATATTAACACTCCCCTTTTAAGTGGAAAGTGATGTCGGCAGGCTGGCCAGCTGGGTACCTGATTGGCTGTCTCTATCTCCGTCTGTCTGTCTGTCTGTATCTATCTGTCTCTGTCTCTTTGTCTCTATCTCATAGAAACACATACATAAATACAATTATACCTATACTATACGAAAGTATAGTGGTACCAACACTCTTATATGGGTGTGAAGCATGGGTTGCAAATGCTGCAGCGAGGAGGAGGCTGGAGGCAGTGGAGATGTCCTGTCTAAGGGCAATGTGTGGTGTAAATATTATGCAGAAAATTTGGAATGTGGAAATTAGGAGGTGTGGAGTTACTAAAAGTATTTGTCAGAGGGCTGAAGAGGGGTTGTTGAGGTGGTTTGGTCATTTAGAGAGAATGGATCAAAGTAGAATGACTTGGAGAGCGTATAAATCTGTAGGGGAAGGAAGGCGGGGTAGGGGTTGTCCTAGAAAAGGTTGGAGGGAGGGAGTAAAGGAGGTTTTGTGGGCGAGGGGCTTGGACTTCCAGCAAGCATGTGTGAGCGTGTTAGATAGGAGTGAATGGAGACGATTGGTTTTTGGGACATGACGATCTGTTGGAGTGTGAGCAGGGTAACATTTTGTGAAGGGATTCAGGGAAACCAGTTAATTGATTTAGTTGGACTTGAGTCCTGGAAATGGGAAGTACAATGCCTGCACTTTAAAGGAGGGGTCTGGGATAGTGACAGCTGGGAGGGACTATTCTCAGCTGTCATATCTGAGCGCCTCTGCAAAGACAGTGATTATGTATGAGTGTGGTGAAAGTGTTGAATGATGATGAAAGTATTTTCTTTTTGGGGATTTTCTTTCTTTTTGGGTCACCTTGCCTCGGTGGGAGACGGCCGACTTGTTGAAAAAAAAAAAAAATCCAGACAAAGTGCTATACTGTACTTGTGATCTGTGTAATACCAGTTGGTTCATGAGCTACTCTGAGACAAGCAGACAGAAAGGAGATGAGACACACAGACAGACAGAAAGACAGACACACAGAAAGACAGACACACAGAAAGACAGACACACAGAAAGACAGACACACAGAAAGACAGACACACAGAAAGACAGACACACAGAAAGACAGACACACAGATACAGACATACCGGTTTGCATAACAAAGCAGTGTAAGCTCATCAAATGTCATCACTGTAATTACAGGACTGATAAAAAAAGATAAGACTATGCTCACCCCTCATCAAATGTCACCAGATTCATTAGTGGAGATAAGATAAGAAAAGGAAGTGACACAGATCTTACATAATGCTTCAAGGGAACTTTATTATTATTATTTATTATTATTATGCACTATCATTATTATTATTATTATGCATTATCATTATTATTATTATTATTATGCACTATCATTATTATTATTATTATTATGCACTATCATTGTTATTATTATTATGCACTATCATTATTATTATTATTTGAGAACAATTTCAGTACCTAATATTAGTGTCAGAACAAAGATCGGCTATGAAATCACAAGAACTACTATAAATTGTAATTATCAGAACAAAAATTATATAAAATAATATAAAAAAGAGAAAAAAAGGTACAGTGGTACCTCGGTTAACGATATTTTTTCATTCCAGAATGCTGTTCAAGTGCCATTACCAAACGAATTTATCCCCATAAGGAATGATGTAAAATAGACTAGTCCTTTTAGACCCCCAAAAACACACTTACAAAAGCATTTAAAAAATAAATTTACATAAAAGGGCAAGTTTGGGGACCATCGTTAACCGAGGTACCACTGTATATCGGCAACAATTCTGCAAGCGGCAGGACTCCTGTTGCTGTCAGGTGAGCATCCAGTGCCAACTTCTTCGCCTCATATCTTGGTAACTACTGACCCTAGATTTTTTTTTATCCAATAACACCTAAAAAAATGTGCTCATTATTTCTATAAATTTTTTTTTTTTTCAAAATACAGTGGTACCCCGGTTTACGATGGTCTCCAAACTTGCCCTTTTATGTAAGTTTAATTTTTTAACCCATTAACTGTCCAAACGTATATACGTTTATACTGCTAGCGCTCCGAACGTATATATACGTTTTTTTTTACATGCTTTCTTATGGGGAAAATCAAGGTCGGAGCGCTAGTAGTAAAAACGTATATATACGTTTGGACAGTTAATGGGTTAAATGCTTTTGTAAGTGTATTTTTGGGGGTCTAAAAGGACTAGTCTATTTTACATTATTCCTTATTGGGATAAATTCGTTTGGTAATGGCACTTGAACAGCATTCTGGAACGAAAAAATATCGTAAACCGGGGTAATACTATATTCGGGTCAGTAGCGGTAAGAACATACAGTGGTCCCTCGACTAACGTAATTAATCCGTTCCAGGAGCTAGTACTTAACACGAAAAATACGTAATTCGAAACCTTATTTCCCATAAGAAATAATGTAAATACAATTAATCCGTTACACCCAAAAATATTCACATACTAAATAATAAAAAACAGATTAATAAATAACATTTACTTACCTTTATTGAAGAGAGTTGCAGGCATCTGGAAAATAGGGAGGATGACAGGGGCAGGGTGTTAGTGGTTGGAAGGGGACTCCCCCTCCAAAATGACTTCAGGTAACAAGAAGTCCTTATCTGGGGTTACTTCCCTTCTTTTTCGTTTAATGCCACTAGGACCAGCTTGAGATTCACTGGATCCATGCCTCGTGAAATAACTGTTCACAGTCCTCTGTTTTTGGCGACTCTTTAATATTTTCCTGAAGTACAACATGGCTCTTTCACTGAAGTGGTTGCACAGATGGCTCATTTCAGCTTGCTCAGGGTGGTGTTTTTCAACAAAACTTTGCACATCGTTCCACTTGGAACAAATTTCCTTAAGCACTGAAGAAGGCACCTCCTTCTCTCTCTCTTCCTCCTCCTGTGAAGCAATAACCTCAGCTCTGGTCTGATGCTGTTCCAGTTCCAGCTCTTGCAGCTCTTCAGTTGTTAGCTCTACCCTGTGCTCCTCCACCAACTCTTTCACATCCTCACCACTCACCTCCAACCCCAGGCTGTTCCCCAATGCCACAGTATCTTCCACAACAGGCACAGGGTCGTCAGGGTCAGCCTCAAATCCTTCAAAATCCCTCTTTTCAACACAATCCGGCCACAGTGGTCTCCAAGCAGAGTTCAAAGTCCTGGAAGTCACTCCCTCCCAAGCCTTACCTATAAGGCCTATGCAATGCACGATATTGAAGTGATCTTTCCAGAACTCTCTTAGGGTCAATGCAGTGTCTGAGGTCACATCAAAGCATTCTGAAACTGCTTTGGTGTACAGTTTCTTGAAGTTTGCAATGACCTGCTGGTCCATGGGCTGGATGAGAGGAGTGGTGTTAGGAGGCAAGAACTTCACTCTGATGAAATTGAAGTTGTCAGACAACAACTCTTGCAAGTTGTGAGGATGAGCAGGAGCATTGTCCAGTACCAGGAGGCACTTGAGTGGCAATTTCTTTTCCAGGAGGTATTTCTTCACACTAGGGCCAAACACTCCAGTCAACCATTCCATGAAAAAGTCCTTAGTGACCCATGCATTGGTGTTAGCCTTCCAATGCACACACAAATAATTCCTGTTAACATTGTGTTTCTTGAAGGCTCTGGGATTTTCTGCGTGATACACCAGTAAAGGCTTCACTTTAAAATCACCACTGGCATTGGCACACCTCATAAGAGTTAGCTTGTCTTTCATAGGCTTGTGTCCTGGCAGTGCCTTTTCCTCCTGAGTAATGAAAGTCCTGTTGGGCATTTTCTTCCAAAACAGGCCTGTTTCATCACAATTTAACACTTGTTGGGGGAGGAATTCTTCAGCCTCTACGAACCCCTTAAATTCACTCGCAAATTTTTCAGCTGCACGTTTGTCTGAACTGGCTGCCTCACCATGCCTCACAACACTGTGTATGCCACTACGTTTCTTAAACCTCTCAAACCAGCCTCTGCTGGCTTTAAAATCACTCTCCTCAGCACTGGTTCTAGGCATTGTCTTGACAAGATCTGCGTGCAACTGCCTTGCCTCTTCACAAATTATCGCCGTGGGAATACTATCACCTGCTATCTGTTTATTGTTTATCCACACTATCAACAACTTCTCAACCTCATCCACTGTTTTCGATCTATTTTTCGTTAACATATCAACCCCTTTTGCAACATTAGCTTCCTTGATCTCATTTCTCTTTGCCAGGATAGTGCTGGTAGTAGATGGGGTTTTCTTGTACATCCTTGCAAGCTCACTCAGACGTACGCCACTCATGTTTTCTACAATCTCTTTCTTCAGTTCGAGGGTGTTCCTCACTCTCTTTACCACAGGGGTGCCACTAGGAAGCTTCTTTGGACCCATGGTGACTTATTTCACAGTGACAATCACTAAACCACCAAAAAATACAACAAAAGTATTTTGAATGTTTGAAAGAGCGCACTGGGTAATGTTCTCTCAATGGTAAACAACGCTAGACTGGCATCCTGCGCAGGCGCGGAACAGGCGGACAGGTCTGGTACGTTACGCTACACGAGTAAATGTACGCTACTCGAGAAAAACGTTTTGCGAAAAAAGCTTACGTTACACGATTTTTACGTTATATGGAGCTTACGTTAGTCGGGGTTCCACTGTATATATACGTTTGGACCGTTTAATGGTTAATATTACAAACTAAAATAAGGGTGACCTTAGATAGGTCAGCCTGATTTTAGGCTGACCTGTCAAAAAGCTGTATTTGATTACTGTATGCTAATTTTAGGAAGACTGGATTAGGTTTATAAGTTAGTTTTGGTGAAAAATTTTCATATAATTTATCCACCTCAGAGTTTCACTTTCAGTCCAGCCATCTTCCTTCATCTTTTTTCAAATGACAAAACTATCTCAACAGCTCATCTGCTCCATCAGACCATTTCAGTTTCTTCACTCCTAATTCTTTGCATAATATTAGCACCACCTGATATCTTCAGCATAATGTCTTCACTGTCTCCAGCGTAGCCTTTACTACAACATTAAAGACCATGTCACACACCCCTACAAAATTGTTGTAGTATGAAATTAATTCAGTTTAAAACTTTTTTTTTTTTTTTTAGATAACCAGCAAAGTATATTGCTAAAAATTAGAAGCACTTACGAAAAAATATGTTATCAACTTTATTTTCTTGCAGATGTCAAGTCACCAACAGTTACGTGTCCTCGTGGAACAACTGCAGCGAGAAGCTAATATAGATCGCATGAAAACCTCGGAAGCAATCAACCATCTTAAGGTACACTGTGCACTGGATTAAGGTTTCTAAATCAGTCTCTTGTATACAGATACCAATGGTGAAGTTGAGGGGTGCATGCAGGATATACAGACTGGTGTCTCATTCATCTTTGGTAGTATTTAGCTACTACACAAATTTTGAGAGGAATATCTTCGCACATAAGTTTAAAAGGCAACATTTAGCAGTTATAATTGATATATCTTACCCTAAAATTAAGGCAAAGGGAAGTGCAGAGAACCTTTAACTACTTGTCCATTTAATCACCTGAATGTTTATCCCTATACAGTACTGTATTTATTGTATTGTTTACTTGTTTCATGCATTGCTGTCATAATCCAACCTCACTTGAAGAGTGACAGTCACAGTACTGTGGCTCAAATAATTCATAACCTTTGAATTGGAGAGGACACTGGACCATGTTTCAGTCTGTACTGAACCATTCGAGTAGTGATCTTGGTAATGGTTCTGGATGGATCTAAATGTTGCCCACTTTCATCTCCAGTTTGCAAGTTTTCTTCAATTATTCCTTTGGAAATTATCATGCAGTCAGCTGAGTATTGGATAGTTAGGGTTGTCTTCCAGGGAAAAAGGAGTCTGCTTGGTTTCCTTACCTTAAATCTATTATTTAAAAATTTGCACATAATATTAGCACAGAAGACCTTGAGCATTTATTTCCTCAGTAGGAGTGCGTCGTGTTTAAAAATACCAGTAATGATAAGTAAAAGGACACAAATGCAACTAATGTGACATTTTATTGTGGCAACGTTTCGCTCTCCAGGAGCTTTCTCAAGCCGTTACAAGCGATACATGGACACAGTGGGCTATTATATACTCTCAAAGTGAGGTGAAATACTAGTGGTGGTCGAGGTAGTAGTGATATAAGTAGTAGTAGTAGTAGTAATACAATAAGGTAGAACAATCAATATGCACATGAGTAAAAGGTGATAAAACAAATACTTGGGTAGTTAACCATACCATCACATAGTCTCTCCTGCTAATTCAACACAAGCACATCGTAGATGTGGAACACTCCTACAGGCCTTCTATATTTCAACCTCCAGCAAAAATATTTGTCTAACCTATTGTTATACTACCCAAGTATTTGTTTTATCACCTTTTACTCATGTGCATATTGATTGTTCTACCTTATTGTATTACTACTACTACTACTACTACTACTTATATCACTACTACCTCGACCACCACTAGTATTTCACCTCACTTTGAGAGTATATAATAGCCCACTGTGTCCATGTATCGCTTGTAATGGCTTGAGAAAGCTCCTGGAGAGCGAAACGTTACCACAATAAAATGTCACATTAGTTGCATTTGTATCCTTTTACTTAACATATTGTCGGTAATTCTACCAATATTATTACATACCAGTAATGAGTTAAGAAAGTGTGTGTATGGGTGTGCTTGTGGGGTGTGTAAGTACTTGTCTATGCATGTCTGTAGTGCATGCTTACTTGTCTTATAAGAGCAATGGTATTATATTGGAACAAAAAGTTTTTTTTACTATTGATTTAGTATAGCTTTTACAACCTAGAGGAACCATGATACCTAATGCAGTCTTTAAAAAAAATCCCCAAGCTGCATTTCTTGGAAAAAAGACAAAAACAAAAAATAATAATCAGCTTTACAACCAAACAATACTGGAATTGGTTCCAAATTTGTACATTGAAATAACCCCTTACTAGTGCAAAAGATATGTTACACTGTGGAAAATATCCCAGTGAAGAGCATGGGAGCAATAAGTATGCTGTACTAAAGAATAATTCAAGCATAAAGGGTCCAAGGATTTACAAAATCTTTAAATGAAAGGAAGGACTTTCCAACAGACCGATCTTGAAGAGGAAACTAGACAAGTTCCTCTAAATCATTTCATTGACACCTCTAGCTTACAGCATTGTCACCCATCCTTCAGAATATAGGCACTGTATTTACCACCAACTAACCAGTTTCCCTAAACCCCTTCAAAAATGTTACTTTACTTGCACTTCATACACACACACATCATTTTTATTGGATAACTGAAGATATGCAAATGTTTTATGCTTGTGAATATGTATGTATTTTGCAATGTGCATTTGTTTGGATAATGTTTAGGTAATACTGTACAGGACATTGTTAGCATTGTTTTGTGCTTTTGTATATGTTTACTTGTTTTTTTGTGAGAGTATATGTACAGGCATACATTAGGTATACCTGTGTGTACCTGCATGTATTTATATGACACATTTACATTTGTGCATATACTTTAGTCAAGCATGCTAGCAGTTGAGGAAATATTGTGCCTGATGTTCAAAAGGGTGGCTGTGCAGAAATTATTATAGGAAATACAATGTGTGTGTTTACCTACAAAGCGCAAGAGTATTTTGTAACAATGTACAAAATACTAGACTATATGGACTGTGTATAAGATGAGGTAAGTGATGGTAATTTAAATACTTTCCTGCACAGCAACATTAAAACAATTGGCAGCATAACGAAACGCATAAATGTGATTAACTTTAGTTACATAGAAGATATCTGGAGAGATGATCTTGGTTATGTGTGAGCACCGCGCTGATGCCCCTGTGATTATTGCGACAGAGGTACATCTCGGAACACGAGGCAGAGGACTATCTTCTGGTCGGCTTCACCTCTCAGAAGGCCAACCCATTCCGTGAGAAGAGCTCCTGCACCGTCCTGTAATGTGTAAGCACCTAGACTTGCTACCCAAAGCTCACCCATCTTTATACATAATATATAAGATATTTTTTCTTTTTATGGCATGATTTATTATAAAGGCCAATACAGAATGGATATGACATTAACTCTTCTTATTTTTTAATTGTTTTAATTTGTACTGCAAAGTTGCACAGTCACTGTTATGGTTATATTGTAGTTGTTTCATCTACCATGTAGGTAGTGATAAGAAGATAGGTATTTACTGAGCTGAGACTCACATGGTGAGTCCTAAGGGAGGCTGAGGGTCTACAGTGAGCAGCTTCTGATATACAATATTTTGATAATTGTCAGGTCATCAGTAGGTCTTAATGTGATGTTTGATTTTGGATTTTGTAATTGTCAGTTTGTAGCTACAGAATCAGTTATGCTTTTGGTGTCCCATCCTTAGTAAATAATTTATTATATAATTTCAAATGGTTGTGACATGTAGTACCTCTTCTTTTAATAATCCATTCCATTGCTTCACCCCTGTAAATAATAACATGAATTTAAAACAGTGGTAAAAAAACTCAAAGGAGGGTGAATTATTTTTAGTACAAGATGTTCAATGCCATACCTAATTATCAAATTTTATCGAGTACTACAATATGGTTATGCTTGGTGTAATTCAGTAGCATATGATGTTAAGATATACTGTGTATGTAGGGTGTTAGTGGAATATATAATGTAAATTGTGAGATACAGCACTAATCTGCCTTGTGTATAAGCTAACATAAATTTGTTCAGTTAAGAATCTGATTTGGGCCTATACCCACCACAAAACTTAACCTGCCAAGTGCCAGCAATGGAGAAGTCATCATTAAGTTAACCCTTGAACTATGCGTAGGTTTGAGCTGTGACTGTAAAACAAAAAACTGAATATAACTTTGAAAAGAAAACTTAAATGAAACTAGATGTGTTTTGGTTGCTGTGACAATCCAAGAAGGGTATCTACCTTTTCTCATAAGCCTAGCTCCTTGTAACTCATTGCATGCAAAAAAAGATATAGCACAAAGTGCAGCATAAGTTTTTTTTTTAACACGTCAGCTGTTTCCCACCGAGGCAGGGTGACCCAAAAAGAAAAAAACTTTCATCATCATTCATACATAATCACTTTGCAGAGGCTCTCAGATATGACAGTTTATATGTCACTCCAAACAGCCAGTATCCCAAACCCCTCCTTTGAGGGTCCAAGAATTTTCAAATTTATTTTTTATTTTTTCTTATGAAATGGTAGAGAATCTTTTTCTGAAGGTAATAAAACAAAAAGCACGAAATTTGATGGAAAATTGACGAAATTACACTATTGCGAATTTTGCTGCATTGGCGATATTTACGCATTGGCGACTTTGCCTCCTATTTTAGACCAATTACATTATTTCAGTCAACCAAATTCTTAGCTATTTTGCTAGTATTACATCTATTTTATTGATTGAGCACAAGAAATTGACCAACTATTTCAACTACCCAATAAAGTGATCAGATATTGGTAATTTGGCCAATTTCACAAAAAGTTCAAAATATTCCAATTTCAAAATAGGGTCCAGAATAAACAATGCAGGCATTCCTGGCACTAAAATAACATTTCCTCTGTTTATTAGTTATGTTTCCAGGCTTTACTACAGATGAATTCCATTTTGATTTTTTTATTCACATAAAGAATTTTTATACTACATATCAAAAAATAGATTTACTGTTATGCAATATTGTACTAATTGTATAAATAATATCAGCGCATTTGTGAATGTATATTGGACAGACCAGTTGACGTGTATTTGACATGTGATGATTTTTGCCAATGTTCAGTCTCTTGAACATCAGCAAAAATCGAAAGTTTCTGCTACTTTGAGCTCAATTTCAAGCTATTTTCAGTACTAAAGCCAATCAAAATCATCTCTATTTCTGTAATATATCTTCCATTCTATCAAATGAGACCAAGAAACCGCAAATACAACCATAAAAACCATACAAAAATACACCGCAAAGTTAGCGTTTTAATCCAAAAAACACGGTCTCGTTTTTTTTCTCATTATTCGCTGATTGCTGCAGGATTTGTTTTATATGGTGCACACTTGCCACATAGATGCATTCTCTCATATCTAGGCCCAAATTTACCACTCACAGCTTATCTGAGTGACCTGAGCTCATGACATAGATCTACGGCTTGGACCCTCAAAGGGTTAAAGCGCAGGTATTGTACTTCCCACCTCCAGGACTCAAGTCCAGTTAACCAGTTTCTCTGAATCCCTTCACAAAATATTACCCTGCTCACACTCCAATAGCTTGTCAGGTCCCAAAAACCATTTGTCTCTATTCACTCTTATCCAACACGCTCATGCACGCTTGCTGGAAGTCCAAACCCCTCGCCCACAAAACCTCGTTTACCCCCTCCCTCCAACCTTTCCTAGGATCACCTCTACCCTGCCTTCGTTCCACTACAGTTTTTAATGCAGTTAAATATTGCATTGAAGATTTAAGGCAGTCAAAAGAGTCATTCACAAATTAATCACATGGAAACTAAAATCCCAATTTCTTCAATAAAAATAGCAAATGAGCACCTACATAGATCAAAACCAATCAGAACTTTTCTCTGAGTAAGCTGTACCAGCTTTGATAGTTTAAAGATATTCAGAAATGGTATTTGTTAGCTATCACACAGAAACTAATGTCCCAATTGGTTTAATAAGATTGACATATTTGATCTTAAATTACCCAGTATTTATAACACTTTGAACAAAATGCACCAATACTTTAAGTTTGAAGCCACTCAGAAGTTGCTTTTTCAAATTTAGGGATGGGATGATACCAAAATTTGGCTGATACTGATATTTGTTTTCAGTATTTTGTTGTTTTTAAAATTATGATAACTACAGTATGTTTAATATTGCTTGTTGCTCAATAGGTATTAACCCAAGGAGGTTAAATATTAAATAACTTAATTTCTCTGAGTTGTCACTGTCATTACTAATTACAGACACCCCTGTGAGGCTTACAAATTGAAAGAAGACAAAAAAAAAATCTGAATTTATGTAGTACAGTGGTACCCCGAGTTTCGTACAGCTCCCAACTCGAGCAATTATGTAAGTGTATTATTGTAAGTGCTTTTGTAAGTGTATTTTTTGGGGTCTGAAACTGACTAATCCAATTTACATTATTCGTTATGGGAACAAATTTGTTCGGTAACTGCACTCGAACAGCCTTCTGGAACGAATTATGGCCGAAACTTTGGGTACCACTGTATATATATTTAGTAGTCTGATGAAGACATAATCAGAAATCAGTTATGAAAATAAAAGCTTGAATAATTTCCAGTTATATTAAACATGAAACTAGAACAACCAACACTCATGATATTATTTTATTGAAAACTGAATTTTTTTTTGCATATTTAAATACAGTAATACCCTGGTTTTTCATCCTTAATCCGTTCCAGAAGGTCGGCCGAAATCCGAAATGAATGGAAACTGAAGTAATATTTCCCATAAATAATGTAAATCCAATTAATCCATTCCAGACACCCAAAAATATTAAAAAAAACATTTTATAGAGAATAACTATAGTTTTACATACAGAAAACAATGAGAAATAAATATAAATGACTAATTTTAATGATAAATGAACATTACATACCTTTATTGAAGACTTCTGTTGGCGTATGGAAGAAGGCGAGGAGGGGAGAGTGAGTTGAGGTTATTGTTTGGAAGGGAAATCCCCTTCCATAAGGACTTCAGGTATCAAGTTCCTATCTGGGGTTATTTCCCTTTTTTGTCTTTTACTGGCACTGTCACTGTACCTCTGTCGCACAAAAAATCTGTCCAGAGAGCTCTGTTTCTGGCGTCTCTTTAAGATTTGTCTAAAATGGGAGAAGGCATTGTCATTGAACATGTTGCAGACACGGCTTGCAACAGTTTTGTTTGGGTGATAATTCTCCACAAAACTTTGCAACTCATTCCACTTTGCACACATCCTTAATCACTGAAGAAGGCACATTCTTCCCTCTCTCATCCTCCTCCTCTGAAACAATTTCCTCTTGAATTCTATTGTGTTTCTCACCTTCTTTACCAAAGGGCTGTCACTCTGAACTTTCTTTGGCCCCATAGTGGCTTATTTCACAGTTTCAATCAATAAACAAGCACAAAAAACAATGGATGAACACAAGGAGTATTGCTAACTCAACGAGAGACAGAGGCAGACTGAGTCTGGTATGCGTGAGAAGCGGCATCCCGGGCAGGTGGACGTGTCTCATACAGACCATTTCCGAGCGAATGTACTTTGCAACTCGTTCCACTTTGCACACATCCTTAATCACTGAAGAAGGCACATTCTTCCCTCTCTCATCCTCCTCCTCTGAAACAATTTCCTCTTGAATTCTATTGTGTTTCTCACCTTTACCAAGGGCTGTCACTCTGAACTTTCTTTGGCCCCATAGTGGCTTATTTCACAGTTTCAATCAATAAACAAGCACAAAAACAATGGATGAACACAAGGAGTATTGCTAACTCAACGAGAGACAGAGGCAGACTGAGTCTGGTATGCGTGAGAAGCGGCATCCCGGGCAGGTGGACGTGTCTCATACAGACCATTTCCGAGCGAATGTACAAAACCCGGGGGTAAAATTCGCCGAAAAAAGTGCTTGAAATCCGAATTGTATGATTTCCGCACTGGACGAAAACCGGGGGTTAACTGTACAGTGGTACCTCGGTTTTCGTTTGCCCTGATTTTTGTCAAATTCGGTTTTTGGCGACTTTTCGTCAAAATTTTGTCCCAATTTTCGTTCATCACCTCGGTTTTCGTCTGTCCGCCGTACCGAACGTGTCCGCCTGCATGTGCCCTCACAAAGCATCCCAAGCATTCTGAGTCAACGAAAACCACTTCGTTTCTCGTCGAGTGAGCATTACCATACGCGTTCATCCGAAACATTTCGTAATAATCCATTGTTTTTTGTGCTAGTTTATTGAGTGCAACTGCTAAATAAGCCACCATGGGGCTAAAGAAAGTTCCAAGTTCCAGCCCTTTGATAAAGAAGGTGAGAAACACGATAGAATTCAAGAAAGAACTCGTAGCAAAGTACGAAAGTGGAAGAG
Organism: Cherax destructor; assembly: GCA_009830355.1. Classification (NCBI taxonomy): domain Eukaryota; kingdom Metazoa; phylum Arthropoda; class Malacostraca; order Decapoda; family Parastacidae; genus Cherax; species Cherax destructor. The sequence continues at coordinate 100,654 of WNWK01002184.1, forward strand.
TTGGTGGACGACCACAGGGAAGAGCTGCAAGACCTTCATCTGGAACAGCAACAGACTGCAGCTGAGGAAATAGCTTCAGAGGAGGAGGAAGAGAGAGGGGAGAATGTGCCTTCTTCAGTAATTAAGGACGTGTGTGCTCAGTTGAGTGAGTTGCAAAGTTTTGTGGAGAAATATCACCCTAACAAAGTTGTTGCAAGCCGTGTCTGCAACATGTTCAATGACAATGCCTTGTCCCATTTTAGGTAAATCTTAGAGATGCAAGAAACAGACCTCTCTGGACAGATTTTTTGTGTGACAGGGGTCCAGTGCCAGTAAAAGACAAAGAAGTGAAGTAACCCCGGATAGGGACTTGATACCTGAAGTCCTTATGGAGGGGGATTTCCCTTCCAACCAATAGCCGCCTCTCCTCATTTATCCATTTCATTAATCATTTATATTTATTTCTCATTGTTTTCTTATGTAAAACTATAGTTATTCTCCATAAAATGTATTTTTTAATACTTCTGAGTGTCTGGAACGGATTAACCCTTTCAGAGTTATTGACGTACTAGTACGGCTTACGCCCTAATTGACGTACTAGTATGCCTAAATTCTAGCGCCCTCAAATCAAGCAGAAACAGGCTTTTAGGCCTAGATGTGATAGAATGGGTCTGTGCGGTCAGTGTGTGCAGTATAAAAAAAATTCCTGCACCACACAGTGCGTAATGAGGAAAAAAAACTCTGACAGTATTTTTGGTTTAAAACAGCGACTTTGCAGTCTATTTTCGTATGGTATTTATTGATGTATTCTCGTTTTCTTGGTCTCATTTGATAGAATGGAAAATATATTACAGAAATAGAAATGATCTTGATTAGTTTGACAATGACAAGTACCTTGAAATTGAGCTCAAAGTAGCGAAAATGTTCGATTTTTGACAATGTTCAAGAGTAAACAAATCACACCATGTGTCCACTACACATCAACTGGCGAGTCTAATATTCATGCACAAGTGCTCTGATATTGTTTATATAATTTTTACAATGATGCAGTTGTATACATAACAGTAAATCTTCTATTTTTTTTTGTGAGAATAAAAATTCAAAATGATAAGCAAAAGTAATGCAATAGGGGCCTGGAAACGTGACTAATGAACAGAGAAGATGTTATTTTAGTGCCAGGAATGTCTGCCTTGTTTATTCTGGACCCTATTTTGAAATTGGCATCGTTTGAAATTTGTGTGAAATTGGCCAAATTGCCATTTTCTGACCACTATTTTGGGTAGTTGAAATTGGTAAATAGGCGGTTTCTTGTACTCAATCGATAGAAGAAATGGAGTTCTAGCGAAATAGCTATAATTTTAGTAGACTGAAACATTGGAATTTGCCGAAAATAGGGCTCAAAGTGGGTTAAATCGCCGATGCGTAAATGTCATCCATACCGATAACTTCGCGAAAGCATAATTCCGGTAGTTTTCGATCAAATTTCATAATTTTTGTGATGCGTATGATCGGAAAAAGATTCTCTATCATTTCATAAGAATTTTTTTTTTTTTTTTTAAATTCTTGGACCCTGAGAACGAGTTTCGGAGACCTCCCTTGGACCCTGAAAGGGTTAATTGGATTTACATTATTTCTTATGGGAAATATTGCTTCAGTTTTCATCGAATTTGGTTTTCGTCAAACTTTCTGCAACGAATTAATGACGAAAACCGAGGTTCCACTGTAACTTGAAATTGAAACTAATAATATAATATAATAATAATATTTTTATTTCATTGCAAGTTACAAGTATACATAGGTATTGGTAGTTACAATTATAAAACTGTAATGCAAGGAGAGCCACTGGCATGCCATGGCATTAGGGGCAGCTTAGTCTAAAGACTTATTCACTATGTACATACTGTAATACTAGAGAAATTGATTGAGTTTATTCTAGTTATATATTATTTCAAATTACAATATGATTATACTATACTATACTTGAATATGCAGTTTAAAGTTTTTAAAACCTTTGGAAAGTGGAATACATTATTCTGATACCTGAAATTAAAAATATAGAATTTTTACATATGCACATGCATTAATAGCTAAAATTAAAAATTCTCAAATTGAAGTTGAGGAATATCAGCATCTCCCCATTTTCAGAAGTTAAGCTTTTCCTATGAGGAGAGCATATTTTCTTTCCAGTGCTTAGCAATCACTCTTTTGAAGAGGCGGCTAAGTAAGGATTTTCATTAGCTGGGCTTGCCAGAGATGGAAGGAATACAGTGGTACCTCGAGTTACGATATTTTTTCGTTCGAGAATGCTGTTCAAGTGCCATTACCAAACGAATTTATCCCCATAAGGAATAATGTAAAATAGACTAGTCCTTTTACACCCCCAAAAATATACTTACAAAAGCATTTAAAAAAATAAACTTACATAAAAGGGCGATTTTGGGGACCATCGTAACTCGAGGTACCACTGTATATGTATACGTATAGTGGTTTTGTTGAGTTGCGATAGGCTGGAGTTGCAATCTTTTTGAGTTATGATTTATCCTCGTAAAGGAATTTAGTTTTGATTTTCGATGAAAATTTTTAGATATGGTATGAATCTGTTGTTTAATTATGCCATATGTTGTGTTACCAAGTCATCATGGCCCCTTAACTGCACAGTAAACAAACTATTTCTCTGAAGAACAAACAAAATATTGTGAAAAAAAAAGAAAAACATAATGCAAGAGTTAAAATTAGTGCATTGGTGCATGAATATGGCTTTCCTTAGAGTGAAAAGGGCTCTCTGACCTCCAACTTTATGCCTGCGTAATTCCATAAATATTAAATCAGATTTTGCTTTTTTGGTGTCATTACCTTTACAAAAAGATGCTCTACCATTTTAGAAGGCAGAATGTTTTCTTATTTTTTTGAAAAATGTCCACACAGATGGGGCTTTCAATTAGGTTTTTTTCTTTTTAACAGTGTGTTGAGTTGATTCATAACACAAAAAAGCCATTGCATTTGAGGAATTTAGTTAATCATTGATTTCCTGTTTTAGCCACATAGCCTTCAATGCAAAGTATGAGGTGATGATATTGTTGAGGCACTAGTTAGTAGGCCTACTGTACTCCTCTTCTAGCTTTGTTTTCATGTAAATGCTGCAAGTCTATTCTATCAGCATTTCAATGAGAGTGACCATGGACATTATGCAAAATGTTTTCCATCATGAGCATCTTGCTAATTATAGTCTGGGAAAACTACTATGCGTCTGTACACTAAAGGCCCTTTCAGAAGCCTTGGTAGTCCTCTCAAAGTAACACTGGACTGTGTTAACTTTGTCCAGTGTTACCTTTGCACTCATAAACATAGCAGTGTATTTATACAACCCCTATATGAATTAAGCTTGCATTCATAAACAGCAGTGTGTTTAACCCCTATGCAAATTAGGCTTGCACCCATAAACATAGCAGTATGTTATATAAGCTCTACATAAATTTAGCTTGTGTCTGTAAACAGCAGTGTTGTGTTAATATAACTTCTTTACAAATTTAACTTTCATCCATAAAAATAGTAATGAGTTTATATAACCTCTATAAATGAAAGCAGTTGTATAAGAAAGACATAAAAAATTTTAATTGAAGAAAAAGTTGAAAATCACTATTTACATTATTATGCATTGAGTGGTAGGCCCTGATGCTGTCAAACCTAGAGCTGAAAATGTCAACTTTGCAAGTGTGAAATTTATGTAAGTATTGCTTGTACAGTTGTACCTCTACTTACGAGCAGCTCCCAACTTGAACAATTATGTACAGTGGACCCCCAGCTAACGATCACCCCGGAAATCATACATTTATGTAAGTATAATATTGTAAGTGCTTGTGGAAGTGTATTTTTGGGGGTCTGAAATAGACTAACCTATTTGACATTATTTCTTAAGGAAGTAAATTCGTTCGGTAATGGCACTTGAGCAGGCTTCTGCAATGAATTTTGATCGTTAGCCGGGGGTCCACTGTAAGTGTATATTTGAAGGTGCTTTTGTAAGTGTATTTTTGGGGGTCTGAAATGGATTAATCAAATTTTCATTATTTCATAGGGGAAAAAATTCCTTCGGTATCGGCACTTGAATAGCCGTCTGGAACGAATTAAGCTTGTAAGTAGAGGTACCACTGTATTTTAATTCAGTTTTATTACCACCATAAAAATTGATTATTAATATCCATTCCACATTGGTCTTTAATAAAGCATTCCAAAAGAAAATGTTTTTATACATTTAGATTAGTCTCTTAGCGATGGTGAATGACTTATTGTGGGTACATTAGGAATCCAGTTGCCTTTTGTATATTTTTAAAGGCTTTTTGTGTCTGCATATTTTTTTTCCTGTTTTAGCCAAAAATTTCTTTCATAAGGTACATACTGTACACTTGGCAGGCTTCATTTTCTTAGCTGATTTTTTTTATTTTGTTTGCATTTTAATATGCTTAATATACAGTGGACCCTCGCTATTCGAACACTCCAAAACTCACCCTTTTATGTAAGTTTATTATTGTAAGTGCTTTTATAAGTGTATTTTTGGGGGTCTGAAATGGACTAATCTAATTTATATCATTCCTTATGGGAATAAATTCGTTTGGTAACAGCACTTGAACAGCATTCTGGAATGAGGGCGAGTTTTGGAGTGTTCGAATAGCGAGGGTCCACTGTAGTTCATTTAAGTAAATCTATTCTTAAAATTTAATTTTGATCTGAAGTTTACAAAATATAGTTTTTGATTGCTTTAATTAATTTTTCTGTTCATTTACTTTTACTGTGTTGTAATAACTGAATGGAAAGATTCGTCATAAATTATGCACAATAAGTGGATAATTATCACTTTTTCACTGATGGGAAGCACTTCGCAGTTTCTCTTAGGCTTTGAAAAACTGCCAGCTTCTCTACTTTTGCACTTTGGGGCCATTATTATGCAAAATTAGGAGGTACAGTGGACCCCTGAGTTTCGGCCATAATTCATTCCAGAAGGCTGTTCAAGTGCCATTACCGAACAAATTTGTTCCCATAAGGAATAATGTAAAGTAAGTTAATCCATTTCAGACACCCAAAAATACACTTACAAAAGCACTTACAATATTACACTTACAAAAGCACTTACAATATTACACTTACAAAAGCACTTACAATATTACACTTACAAAAGCACTTACAATATTACACTTACAAAAGCACTTACAATATTACACTTACAAAAGCACTTACAATATTACACTTACAAAAGCACTTACAATATTACACTTACAAAAGCACTTACAATATTACACTTACAAAAGCACTTACAATATTACACTTACAAAAGCACTTACAATATTACACTTACAAAAGCACTTACAATATTACACTTACATAATTGTTCGAGTTTTGAGGTGGTTGAAACTCGGGGGTCCACTGAATTTTTGGGCCACAGTAAACCATGAATAACTGAAACCGTGGATACCGAATCAGTTGATACAAGGGTTCTACTGTATTTATATATCTAAACTTTATCCTCCATCAACTCCTTGGGCCTAGGAATTGTATTACATGTATTAGGTGATTTTATAGGTGTATGCTGTATTTACTGTTCAAGGGTTTCTTAAGCATCTATTTGTTCTGAGAACTTGTTCAGAATGTGAGTTTGGCAGGAAATGAATGATAGCTGATGAAGTGATGTTCCTGAGAAAGACAGTCACAGTGACATAGCTCATGGCTTCCTGCCCTTTGTATGATATATACGAGGTTGGACCAGGTGGGGAGGGACTTTGTAACCATTGGCCTTATACATAAATTTAGACAATAATAGCTTTACTGCATTGAATCCTCTGTTAAAATGAAATTTTCAGCCAAGCTGGGTTGAGGTTGAAGAGGTGTCATCTTTCATTTTTTATTTTGTTCAGAAATCAATTGAGAGATTCAGGGCAGATCATCCAAGAGAAAGAGGTGCATATCAAGGTGACTGTAAACTCATGGCTTAATTTGTTGAAGCCACTGATGTTGAACAAGTATGAGATGTACTTTTGCACTGCAAGTTTCTAGGTTACCTTGCATGCAAGGTACAACAGATATATTTTTCAGAGACAAATTTGATCCCTAGAATACCAGTCTCCTTCATTCTCTCAGTAGCCCTAATACGTAGTAATGTTGTGCTCTCTAGAAGTTACTATCATGTGTGCTCTCATGAGCAGGTAAAACCTGCTGTCAGCTGCTTTAGGCAGTTATGGCTACATGTAAAAGGTAGCGAGTGATATGCCTTAACCCTTAAACGGTCCAAACGTATATATACGTTAGTACTGCTACTGCCCCAAACGTATATTTACGTTTTATTTTTCCTGCCTCCAAATTTGACATGATTGGCCTGAGATGCCTGGTCAGCATAGAATGGGTCTTAACACTCGGTGTGCACCATATTAAAAAAATCTGGGACCACTTAGTACCTTGTGGGAGCACCAGTTAAATTGAGCGCCAGCTAGAGCAAACAGTGCGGCAAACACCAAGGATTCACTGATGTCATGTCATATTAGCACTCCCCTTTTAAGTGGAAAGTGATGTCGGCAGGCTGGCAGGCCAGCTGGCTGGCTGCCTGCCTGCCTGGCCACCTGGCTGGCAAGCAGCTGGTTGGCCACCTGGCTGGCCAGCAGCTGGCTGGTCAGCTGGGTACCTGATTGGCTGTCTGTCTGTCTGTATCTATCTGTCTCTGTCTCTATTTGTTTCTATCTCACAGGAACACATATGTAAATACAATTATACATAGTGTAAATTACCTAGGATAACTAAAAAAATCAAGACAAAGTGATATAATGTGCTTGTGATCTGCGTAATACCAGTTGGTTCATGAGCTACTCTCTGAGACAAGCAGACAGAAAGACAGACACACAGACAGACAGAAAGACAGACAGACAGGTTTGCGTAACAAATAAAGGGAAGCAGTGTAAGCTCATCAAATGTCATCACTCTAATTACTGGACTGATAAGAAGAGATAAGACTACCCCTCACCCCTCATCAAATATCACCAGTCATCATTAGTGGAGATCAGATGAGATAAGGCAGCGACAAAGATTGGCTATGAAATCACAAGAACTACTATAAATTGTAATTATCAAAACATAAAAATTATATAAAAATAATAAAAAAAAAAGAGAAAAAAAGGTATATCGGCAACAATTCTGCAAGCGGCAGGGCTCCTGTTGCTGTCAGGTGAGCATCCAGTGCCAACTTCTCCGCCTCATATCTCGGTAACTACTCACCCTAATTGTTTTTTTTTATCCGATAACACTTAAAAAAATGTGTTCTTTATTTCTATAATTTTTTTTTTTTTTTTAAATACTATTCGGGGCACTATGCGTGCGAACGTATATATACGTTTGGACCATTTAAGGGTTAATGGTGTGGGCATCCCATCAAGGTGGATGATTTAAAGAAAGAAATAACTTCATCATGGATTTCACAATTCAAATGATCCTTTACAATGCATCATCATATGCAACATTTTAAATTTGTATGATGATTATTAAATAAATCATGTCTTAATTATATGGTAATGGCTAATAAGAAATGTTACTGTGATTCCTGGAGGTTGTCATAAGATCACAGCAAAGTATTAAATGCTCTTAAGGGTTGGAGTTTGCCCTCATAGATGTTTATTTAAAAAAAAATTACAACAATTTTTAAATAAACTAATCTTGAATGGCCTGCAAGGAATGGAACCACTGAAACACGGTAAGTGAGCTGATTGCGTTGTCAACTGAGCCATGGGAAAGACTGTAACAACACTTCAACACCCAAAGGTTACCTGATAATGATTTTGGGGTCACTGCCCCACAATCTGGTCCTAGACTAGGCCTTCTGGTTGATGGCCTGATCAACCAGGCTGTTGGTGCCAGCTGTATGCAATCCAACATACACACCACAGGGTAGCTAATCAGGAACTAACTTGAGGAACTTATCCAATTCTGTCTTGATGACTCCTGGGGTTTGTTTGAAATTCCCCCTTACAAATGAATTATGTATGAAGGGAGGGTATTCAAAGGTCTTGGTCCCTTTAAACTTATGGAGTTTATATCTCTTAGTGTACTCATTGCACCCCTACTTTTCATTGGGGGTATTTTATACTGTATTCAGACCTTGCTCTTGTAGGGAGTAATTTTGGTGTGCTGTTTTGAGCCAATCCTCCAGCATTTTCTTGGTGTAAATTATGATGCATCTTTCTAGCCTATGTTCCAGGAAGTACAGTTCAAAGGACTTCAAGCATTTCCAGTAATATAGGTTAGGTACTTAGCTGCATTTCTACAGAATGTGAAGGTTCTCTGTATGTTCTTCAGTTATGTGATTTCACCTTCCTTTAAAAGGGCAATTAGTGTACAGCAATATTCCAGTTTGTTTGGAATCTCATTACCCAGTCTGTTATTTTTTTTTTTGGATTTGTGATAGCAACACTGCTGTGATCTTGAATGCAAGATCTGACATTATCACTTCTAAATCCCTAACATTCCTCTTCCATTCTATTAAGTGGTTTGAATTTGTTTTATATACCATTTCAGTTTTTAATTTTTCAATTTTTCCATAGCACAGTAAGTGAACTGTCACAAACAACCCTTCAGTACAATAACAGCCCTAGGACCATCATAATTCTTCAACACAATAACAGCCCCTAGGATTGTTACAGCTTTTCAACTTAAAACTTAATGGAAAATACACATTCTCATAATTAATTTTTTTTCAGTATCTTGTTAATTTAAGAAAGTTGTGCTTTGCACATTTTACTTAGGTGGGCTTATGGCTAGAAATATGTAGTCACAGCACATTCCAATTACACCAGATGACCTCTTACAATACACTTTTACTCATATTGATCCTCTTCAAAGGGGGTGCTTGGATGTTAAAAGGTTCTTGATCTAAGGAACTGAATCTACTATCTGCCATGTACTTGAATCAGACCTGATTATCTCCCATACTCAGGCCCTATATGACTCCTTTAAGTATTGCTCTTCCCCATTAATATAATAGTGATAATTTCATCTTAGTCACACATGATCAGACATTACACATGTAACTACCCCTACTCAACTTTATCTAGCATCAGTTCATTCAGTTTTATGGTTACACTAACTAAAAAAAAAAAATTGGGTGATGAATTATTATTATAATCAAAAGAAGCGCTAAACCACAGGGGTAATAAAGCACTGAAATTGGGTGATGAAGCAAGAAATATCTATAGAAAGTTGACCCCTGTGGTTTAGCGCTTCTTTTTTTTTTTTTTTTTATTAACACATCGGCCGATTCCCACCAAGGCAGGGTGGCCCGAAAAAGAAAAACTTTCATCATCATTCACTCCATCACTGTCTTGCCAGAGGGGTGCTTTACACTACAGTTATAAAACTGCAACATTAACACTCCTCCTTCAGAGTGCCGGCACTGTACTTCCCATCTCCAGAACTCAAGTCCGGCCTGCCGGTTTCCCTGAATCCCTTCATAAATGTTACTTTGCTCACACTCCAACAGCACGTCAAGTATTAAAAACCATATGCCTCCATTCACTCCTATCAAATACGCTCACACATGCTTGCTGGAAGTCCAAGCCCTCGCACACAAAACTTCCTTTACCCTCCCTCCAACCTTTCCTAGGCCGACCCCTACTCCGCCTTCCTCCACTACAGATTTATACACTCTCGAAGTCACTCTGTCTCGTTCCATTCTCTCTACATGTCCAAACCACCTCAACAACCCCTCCTCAGCTCTCTGGACAATCGTTTTGGTAATCCGCACCTCCTCCTAATTTCCAAACTCCGAATTCTCTGCATTATATTCACACCACACATTGACCTCAGACATGACATTTCCACTGCCTCCAGCCTTCTCCTCGTTGCAACATTCATCACCCATGCTTCACACCCATATAAGAGCGTTGGTATAACTATACTGTCATACATTCCCTCTTACTTCCATGGACAAAGTTCTTTGTCTCCACAGACTCAGTGATCCACTCACCCTTTTCCCTCATCAATTCTATGATTCACCTCATCCTTCATAGACCCATCCGCCGACATGTCCACTCCCAAATATCTGAATACATTCACCTCCTCCATACTCTCTCCCTCCAATCTGATATCCAATCTTTCGTCACCTATTCTTTTTGTTATCCTCATCACCTTACTCTTTCCTATATTCACTTTCAATTTTCTTCTTTTACACACCCTACCAAATTCATCCACCAACCTCTGCAACTTCTCTTCAGAATCTCCCAAAGCACAGTGTCATCAGCAAAAAGCAACTGTGACAACTCCCACTTTGTATTTGCTTCTTTATCTTTTAGCCCAACACCTCTTGCCAAGACCCTCGCATTCACTTCTCTTACAACCCCATCTATAAATATATTGAACAACCACGGTGACATCACACATCCTTGTCTAAGGCCTACTTTTACTGGGAAATAGTCCCTTCCCTCCTACACACACTAACCTGAGCCTCACTATCCTCATAAAAACTCTTTACTGCTTTCAGTAACCTTCCTCCTATTCCATACACCTGCAACATCTGCCACATTGCCCCCCTATCTACCCTATCATACGCCTTTTCCAAATCCATAAATGCCACAAAAACATCTTTACCCTTATCCAAATACTGTTCACCTATATGTTTCACTGTAAACACTTGGTCTACACACCCCTACCTTTCCTAAAGCCCCTTGTTCATCTGCTATCCTACTTTCTGTCTTACTCTTAATTCTTTCAATAATAACTCTACCATACACTTTACCAGGTACACTCAACAGACTTATTCCCTATAATTTTTGCACTCTCTTTGTCCCTTTGCCTTTATACAAAGGAACAATACACGCTCTCTGCCAATCCCTAGGTACCTTACCCTCTTCCATACATTTATTAAATAATAGCACCAACCACTCCAAAACTATATCCCCACCTGCTTTTAACATTTCTATCTTTATCCCATCAATCCCAGCTGCCTTACCCCCTTTCATTCTACCCACTGCCTCACGAACTTCCCTACACTCACAACTGGCTCTTCCACACTCCTACAAGATGTTATTCCTCCTTGCCCTACACACGAAATCACAGCTTCCTGTCTTCATCAACATTTAACAACTCCTCAAAATATTCTCTCCATCTTCCCGATACCTCTAACTCTCCATTTAATAACTCTCCTCTCCTATTTTTAACTGTCAAATCCATTTGTTCTCTAGGCTTCCTCAACTTATTAATCTCATTCCAAAACTTTTCTTATTTTCAACAAAATTTGCTGATAACATCTCACCCACTCTCTCATCTGCTCTCTTTTACATTGCTTCACCACTCTTTTAACCTCTCTTTTTCTCTCCATATACTCTTCCCTCCTTGCATCACTTCTACTTTGTAAAACCTCTCATATGCTAACTTTTTCCCCCTTACTACTCTCTTTACATCATCATTCCACCAATCGCTCCTCTTCCTCCCGCACCCACTCGCCTGTAACCACAAACTTCTGCTGAACACTCTAACACTACATTTTTAAATCTACCCCATACATTTTCAACCCCATTGCCTACACTCTCACTAGCCCATCTATCCTCCAATAGTTGTTTATATCTTACCCTAACTGCCTCCTCTTTTAGTTTATAAACCTTCCCCTCTCTCTTACTTACTGATTCTATTTTCCTTGTATCCCATCTACCTTTTACTCCCACTGTAGCTATAACTTAAAAGTGTTCTGATATATCTGTGGCCCTCTATAAACATGTACATCCTGAAGTCTACTCAACAGTCTTTTATCTACCAATACATAGTCCAACAAACTACTATCATTACGCCCTACATCATATCTTGTATACTTATTTATCCTCTTTTTCTTAAAATATGTATTACCTATAACTTAACCCTTTCTATACAAAGTTCAATCAAAGGGCTCCCATTATCATTTACACCTGGCACCCCAAACTTACCTACTACACCCTCTCTGCATGTTTCTCCCACTTTAGCATTTAGGTCCCCTACCACAATTACTCTCTCATTTGGTTCAAAAGTTCCTATACATTCGCTTAACATCTCCCAAAATCTCTCTCTCCTCTACACTCTCTCTTCTCCAGGTGCATACACGCTTATTATGACCCACTTTTCGCATCTGACCCTTATTTTAATCCACATAATCCTTGAATTTACACATTCATATTCCCTCTTTTCCTTCCATAACTGATCCTTCAACATTATTGCTACCCCTTCCTTAGCTCTAACTCTCTCAGATACTCCTGACTTAATCTTTTTTTTATTATAATAATAATAATCTATAGAAAGTTTTGGAAGCTTGTCTACTGAATCCCGTAGAAGTTGAGCAAATGAGCAATAATGAGTAAAATATTTTGCGAAGTGAATAGTGTGGTAATGTATAGTACAGTGGTACCTCGACTTACGATATTTTTTCATTCCAGAATGCTGTTCAAGTGTCATTACCAAACGAATTTATCTCCTTAAGAAATGTTGTAAAATAGACTAGTCCTTTTAGACCCCCAAAATTACACTTACAAAAGCATTTAAAAAAATAAACTTACATACAAGGGTGAGTTTGGGGACCATCGTAAGTCGAGGTACCACTGTATATAGTGTGGCTTTAAGATTGATGTCTACTGTGGTAATATGCTTGCTGTTAAGCTTGGCTTATATGCATAATATAGTGTCATATTTGCCATGTAGTGCAACATGCTATGCTTAGTGCAGTGTTTACTCTGCTGATATTTACAGTATTTGTATTGTTTTTGTACATGAATTGTGAACTGTGATACGTTCTTGGCTTTTTGACAGGTAGGCCAGGTAGATTGTCTTGTAGGTTTATCGCCCTCTGGAAGAAGAGGATTCACCAGTTATCTGTCTTGTGTGCTTCTTTAGCAAAGTGAAGTTGCACTTAGTGCGTCATATTAAACATCCACCCCCCTCCCCTCCAAAAAAATGGGTTTATATCATTCACTTTGTACATTAACCTTAATGTGTGTACATTTAGTAAGCTCAGTCATGCCTTGTTTGAGAGATTTAGTCCTGCAGCTCTCTGCCTGTTCTGGTATTTATGCTAGTTTATTTCTGGGAAGAATTTTTGGAGAAGGTTGTTGTGGTCAGCAGTTAAACAGAAAAACTACCTTTGGCATCAAATGGATACATCCAAATGTATGTACATGCATGTGTAGTGCAACCTAAGTGCAAGTAGAAGTAGCAAGATATTGTACCTGGTATCTCATATGTTTGAGACAAAAAAAGACACCTGGAATCCTACCATCATGTAAAACAATTACAGGTTTTCGTTTCACACTCACATGGCAGGACGACAGTACCTTCCTGGGTGGTTGCTGTCTACCAACCTACTACCTAGAAAAAATAATTATGGTAAATTAAAAAAAATTTGACACACATAGTTTTACTATAACTACAAATTTGTAATTGCACATAGGTAATGGATATACAGTGGACCCCCGGTTTTTGTTATTTTTTCATTCCAGAATGCTGATAAAGTGCCATTACCAAACGAATTTATTCCCATAAGGAATAATGTAAAGTAGACTAGTTCTTTTAGACCCCCAAAAATACACTTATAAAAGCATTTAAAAAAATACACTTACAAAAAAGGGCGAGTTTGGAGCAGGACGAACACCGGGGGTCCACTGTATGTATGTATGTAGCTGTAGAGGAAATTGGTTTAAAAATTAAATTGTTGGCTTCGAGGCATAAGTACCCTAGTGAAAATTATTATTCATGGTTAAAAGATACATACGTATTCAAATTTATACTTTAGTAAAAATTGGTATGTTTTGGTGTAAATTACCAAGTTACTGAAAATTATAATTCGTAATATTAAAATCCAAGCCAGTTAGGCCAATTATTTGCTTTTAATAACAAGATATTGTACTACAGTTGCACATCATATAACCAAAATCGTTGGGACCAGAAGCTTTCACTTAAACTGGATTTTCCAATTAAGCTGAGGAGCAGCAGAAGCATTGCTGATCGCAATTCAGTCTATGCAGTATGCTTAATGCAGGTAGGCACATCAGTAACTCCACAAAACTTCATAAAACTGCACTTAACCTCAAAGCATATACAGTGAACCCCCGGTGTTCGTCCTGCTCAAAACATGCCCTTTTATGTAAGTTTATTTTTTTAAATGCTTTTATAAGTGTAGTTTTGGGGGTCTAAAAGGACTAGTCTACTTTACATTATTTCTTAAGGGAATAAATTCGGTTGGTAATGGCACTTGAACAGTATTCTCTTACGAAAAATGGACGAACACCGGGGGTCCACTGTACTGATATTGTCATTTACCCAACACTGTACTGCTTCTCTTCCCAGATATTGGAAATGCTTACTCTGCTGTCTAGTTACAATAGTACAGTGGACCCCCGAGTTTCGATCACCTCAAAACTCGAAAAGTTATGTAAGTGTATTATTGTAAGTGCTTTTATAAGTGTATTTTTGGGGGTCTGAAATGGACTAACCTACTTTACATTATTCCTTAAGGGAGCAAATTCGTTCGGTAATGGCACTTGAACAGCCTAATGGAATGAATTATGACCGAAACTCTGGGGTCCACTGTACCTGCAATGATGCTTTCTGCAGGATAGTTGGCACCTTTCTCCTCCTCTTTACTGAACATGATTTTTCTAATGCTCATTGCTTACTGCATACAACATTAATTTAACATTGTTTTTAACTTGTATCTTCCTTATCACAGTCACCAGCATGTAGATGTGAAGACTTACGCCTCTGATGAGACATTACCTACTACGTAATTATTGTGAAATATATGAAAAAAGAGAGCTAAGGTACTTTTCATTATCATAACTTGCAAATAATAGGTGAAGAGGTGATCACTGTGTTCACAGTTTGACAGGGCAACCTACATAACTAGTGCCGCCTCACATTGAAGTTGCTGAGGATTTGCAGTCAAGTGGAGATTGGTTGAGCCAAAGAGGAAATTATTTCATTTAACCAGTTTTTAGATGCTTTCTATACAAGGTGCAACTGTTAACAGTTAAAACAAGAAGCAAGTAATAGTAAAGCCTAAAATTGGATACAGTACAGTGTAGTACAATACTCTGTTGTATTTGTAAAGTTAACCAAAACATAGGTAAATTAGTAAGATATGAAAGGCATGTTGACATAAAAGTTAATTAAAGTAATGCATTCAAAATGCTGTAAATAAAGGCCCTCTTTAAGGGGGGCTCCTTGTCGTGGTAAAAAGGCTATCGGTCTGAGGAATTGGACCTCTTGGTCTTCTTCCTCAGACCGAACCTAATTATCCCCCAATCCCCCCTTCCCTTTCCCATCTTCCCCATCCTCCCTTTTCCCTTTCCTCCTCCTCCTCATCCCTCCCTTATTTCCTTCCCATTTTTCTCCTGGGAGCTTCCCTCCACAGGCATTCTAGTTCCTAGGTAGGGGGAAGGGTACCGTGGTCTTCCCCTTTCCGTTGAGGTTCTTGGCGGTGGTGTAGTTTTCCGTGGAATCTGGATCGCCCGGGGATGCCCCTCCCTCTCCGGTCTCCCGAGGGGTGGCTTTGGGTATCTTTCGGGCGACGGGTGTATCTCTGGAGGCCACCTTTCGGATTCCAGGGGTGGTGACCGAAGGAAGTATGCTTTGTGGTGGATATCCAGCCGCTCTCTCTTTTGTCTGCTGAGGTAGCTCGGTGGATGTGAGGTTGCTATCCCGGATCGCTGGTTTACTGGCGTGAAGGGTAGGGTATGGCACGGGTTCCATACAGCATCTGCCCTACTTGCTGTGTTGAGGTCCTCTTGGGCGCGGAGTGTGATTTACGCCCCTTTCATTCCTCCTAGGAGCTATTCCTCCACGTTCCCCCCCTTTTTTTCTTTTTTTTCTTTTTATTTTCTTCTCTTTCTTTTTTTCTTAAAAACAAAAAGAAAGAAAAA
>WNWK01002184.1:116631-223591 GCA_009830355.1 Cherax destructor
AGACTACACTCTCCCGTCTTTGCATCGGCCACACTCGTCTTACTCACGGGTATCTCATGGAGAGGCTCCTGCCCCTCTCTGTGAGCATTGTCAGGTTCCAGTGTCTGTTCGACATATTCTGTTGGACTGCCCACTCTATCAACGAGCACGTAGAATTTACCTCCAACGGCGTCTTCGCTCTGCGGCCCTTTCTTTACCTTCCCTTCTTGCAGATGGACCCTCCTTTAATCCTGACTCTCTCGTTGACTTTTGACAGAAACTGACTTACTACACAAACTCTGAAGATTATACCTCTAGCACTTCCCTCAGTCCCTTCTACCTCGATCTCTTGCTACCCTCCATCCCTGCACTATCTGTCATCTTGCACTCCATACCCTACTAATCGTCCATCTCCCTCTTACAACCCACTCTCCCTGCATCCTACAATAACCTGCAGCGCTGTATAACCCCTGTGGTTTAGCGCTTCTATTTGATTATAATAATAATCTATCCCTGCACTATCCACCATCCTGCTGCATTCCATACCCTACTAATCATCCATCTCCCTCTTACAACCCATTCTCCTTGCATCCTGCAATAACCTGCAGCGCTGTATAACCCCTGTGGTTTAGCGCTTCTATTTGATTATAATAATAATTGGTCTCCACCCCTCATACCAGCAGTCCCCCAAAAAACCCTCACCCCACATCACCCTCACTCTACCTGTTAGCAGAGATGTGAATGCGGGACCTTTGATACTCATCACTACGTCGATTTAAAATTACATTATTATTTTTTACAATTTTGAGATTTTTTTTTTTTTTTTGGGGGGAAAGGGGGTTGCAAGGAACATAACCCTATTTTTCCCCATATGTTCTAAAGTTCATTTTACATTATTTTTTATTTACATGCCATTTTCAGGAACTTTTGCTCATCTTGTATTGAACGTACCATGAACTAGCATGACTGAATATTCACTTAGTTGGCTAATCATAATTAGTCAGCTTTCAAGGATAATGTTCATTCAACATTCCATCATTTATAATCATTTTAGGCATTTTTCATAAATACCTGAGCTGCATGCAATGCCAGTGCTTGCATGGTATTGGTATATATTCTGATAATTTTTTTATCAGGTTTAATGACTTATAAATAAAAAGAGGCAATAAATGCTGGAGCTTCTCATATTTGCCAAATAACAGATTTGTTATGCATTATAGTTCTCTAATAATGAATGATGTGACACAAAATGGTCATACCAAATTCCTTCACGTGGATCAGGATGTGCAGTCTTCCCATCAAAACTAAGCACTAAACCACCCTGTACAGGAAAAAAATATATACAGTGGTACCCCAACTTACGATATTTTTTCATTCAAGAATGCTGTTCAAGTGCCATTACCAAACGAATTTATCCCCATAAGGAATGATGTAAAATAGACTAGTCCTTTTAGACCCACAAAATTACAATTACAAAAGCATTTAAAAAAATAAACTTACATAAAAGGGTGAGTTTGGGGACCATCGTAAGTCGGGGTACCACTGTATATATATATATATATATATATATATATATACGTATATTAATTAGTCCATTAAATCACAGGTTTGCTTACAGTAAATTATTATTGTTATCAAAACTAAGCACTAAACCACTTATACGGCAGGTTAGGTTCCAGGCTAGTGCCTTAAAGCAGACCGCCGAAAAGCAGAACGCCATTTTTTCCACTTATAAATGAATATAAATGCCAGACAACAAGCTTACACTAAATTATATTAAGTTAGCAATAGCACTAGGCACATAAGCTTATGTGTTTATTTTTCCATTGTGACGGTATTTTATACCATTTATTTTCAATAGCACTAGGCATTAAAAAAAACAATAAAAAGTAAGATACACACAGAGTACACTTATTACTTACCTTAAAGTATTAACATTGATGTGTGAGAGGTGAGTGGCAGGGTATTGTCTAAAACAAGTAAAACATTAACAGGAATTTTCTTTTCCTTGCAGTAAGCCTCAACTGTAGGCTTAAAATAGTCTGTGAACCAATTTATGAAAAGATCAGTAGTCATCCAAGCTTTCAAATTGGATTTATAATAAACAGGGAGGCTACCTTTTGCATAGTTCTTTAGGGCCCTAGGATTCTCTGAGTGATAAATTATCATAGGTTTTAACTTGCAATCCCCAGCAGCATTAGCTCCTAGCAAGAGTGTTAGCTGACACTCTTGGGTTATCCTGGGTTCTCTACACATATGCTGCTATATGTAACTGTATACACAAATACAGTTACTACATAGATTATCATACATAGCAGAATATGCGTAGCAAACCTAGGATAACCCAAAAAAGTCAGTTCACTCAGTTTAATCATTTCTAACTTGGCACTTAAAGTAAGAGGCTTACGACTCCTCTTTTTATCACAACTAAGCTTAGACGCCATAGTCAATGAGAGCCAACTAGTTAACGAAAGAGTAAACGAGAGAGAGAACGAAATACAGAGTTCAGACAAGGTAAAAACAAACTGAACAGGTAGTGGGCGATCACTCGGTCAGGTGAAATGAATGCGATTAATACGTGTCCACTTTTAGTTCATTCAGATACGTTTGTAAGAGTTTGTGAAACTTTTACTTCAAAATAATTTTTTTTATTATAATAATAATTACCTCACAATACAAATACTCTTATATTGTGTACAAGTTAGTACAGAATAAACAAACAGCAACACTCCCATTCTCACGCAACACACTATTTTTAGAGTTAATGATATTATTACGTATTATTATTATTATCATAATAAAAAAGAAGCGCTAAACCCACAAGAGTCGTAAATAGCTATACAGTGAACCCCCGACTAACGAAAGGCCCATATAACAAAAAAATTGTGTAACGAAATCTTTTTTCGCTTTTGTGTAGCGAAAATGGACTCGTTTAGCGAAACGTATTAGACCTGTCTGCCTGCCCTGTGCCTGCGCAGGATGCCAGTCAAGCATTGTTTACCATTGAGAGAACATTACCCAGCGCGCTCTTTCAAACATTCACAATAAATTTGTTGTGTTTATTGGTGGTTTATTGATTTTCACTGAAATAAGTCACCATGGGTTCAAAGAAGCTTCCTGGTGGCACCCCTGTGGTAAAGAGAGTGAGGAACACCATCAAACTGAAGAAAGAAATTGTAGAAAAATATGAGAGTGGCGTACGTCTGAGTGAGCTTGCCAGGATGTACAAGAAAAGTGCATCTACTATCGGCACTATCCTGGCAAAGAGAAATGAGATCAAGGAAGCTAATGTTGCAAAAGGGGTTGATATGTTAACGAAAAATAGATCGAAAACAGTAGATGAGGTTGATGGTGTGGATCAATGAAAAATAGATACCGGGTGATAGTATTTCCACGGCGATAATTTGTGAAAAGGCAAGGAAGTTACACACAGATCTTGTTAAGTCAATGCCTGGAACCAGTGGTGAGGCGAGTGATTTTAAAGCCAGCAAAGGCTGGTTTGAGAGGTTTAAGAAACGTAGTGGCATACACAGTGTTGTGAGGCATGGTGAGGTAGCCAGTTCAGACAAACGTGCAGCTGAAAAATTTGTGAGTGAATTTAAGGGGTTCGTAGAGGCTGAAGAATTCCTCCCCCAACAAGTGTTTAATTGTGATGAAACAGGCCTGTTTTGGAAGAAAATGCCCAACAGGACCTTCATTACTCAGGAGGAAAAGGCATTGTCAGGACACAAGCCTATGAAAGACAGGCTAACTCTTATGATGTGTGCCAATGCCAGTGGTGATTTTAAAGTGAAGCCTTTACTGGTGTATCACTCAGAAAATCCCAGAGCCTTCAAGAAACACAATGTTAACAAGAATAAATTGTGTGTGCATTGGAAGGCTAACACCAAGGCATGGGTCACTACGGACATTTTCAAGGAATGGTTGACTGGAGTGTTTGGCCCTAGTGTGAAGAAATACCTCCTGGAAAAGAAATTGGGACTCAAGTGCCTATTGGTACTGGACAATGCTCCTGCTCATCCTCACAACTTGGAAGAGTTGTTGTCTGAGGAGTTCAATTTCATCAGAGTGAAGTTTTTGCCTCCTAACACCACTCCTCTCATCCAGCCCATGGACCATCCCCTCTCCGAAGTTGCAGCTCTCGCTGTGTCGCCCAGCCATGGCGTGCTGGTGGCAGGGGATATCAATGCCCACCATGAGCTACTGCGCTCGGTCACTCCCACAAATGAGACAGGCAGGCAACTGGCAGCAGTGCTGGAGGATGTTCCCGAGATCGCCCTCCTCAACACAGGAGAGCCGACCCACTACTATGGCAACCGACTGGACATCACGCTCCTCTCCCGGATGCTACTTCCAGGAGCCAGTTGGGAAATCCACCCTCTTCTCACCAGCAACCATTTTGCAATCATCACCACTCTGTCGCTCTCAAGGCACCCTCCGTACTCCCCACCTCCACGGTGGAACACTAAGAAGGCTGACTGGCAGTGCTTCCAGGACGTCATCCAGCAGTGGTGGGAGGAGACTGATCTCTCTGACGACCCAGATGAGGCTACCCAGAGCCTCCAAGCAGCTTTCTCTCGAGCAGCCGAGGCGGCAATACCACTCACAAGGGACGGGGGAACGCCCAAGCGTGATTGGTGGTTCTATGATGAGGCAGTCAAAGAACAAAACCACCGCGTCAATCGTGCCCGTAGGTTACATCGACGCAACCCCACGGTTGGGTCCCTCAGGCTTCTGCGAGAGGTGGTGCGGCACGCACGCCACATCTCCCACAGGACACGTCTGGCAAAGTGTGCTTCCTTCAGCCACTACTCTACCCTGTCTGAGATCTGGAAGAAGATCAGCATAGCTACGGGAAAGCGTAGAGGCGCTGTGCATACTCACCATGACCCAGCTGGGGAGGCAGGGAGGCTGGTGGTACTCTTCACATCCAGGGCAGCCACAGTCCGCCTACCCCAGGACATCCAGGACCTCCAGGCCACCCTCCTCCCTGGTAGGACTGCCAGAATTCTAGAGGCATCCCAGGCACAAGACGACACCGACGTCGAGTTCACCGGTCGGGAGCTGCAAGCGGCCTTCAAGACTTCACGGGACACGGCCCCCGGGTAGGACGGAATCACCTACAGTATGATCTCAAAGGCAGGCCCTCACGGGCATGACGCCCTCCTGGAAGTCATCAACCGTACCTGGAGGGTCGGGCGACTTCCCACTGCATGGAAGGAAGCCAACATCCTGCCGATCTCCAAGCCCAGGGATCCAGGCAACATGCGGCCCATTTCCCTCACCAGCTGCCTATCCAAGGTTGCAGAGAGGATGGTGTTGGAGCGCCTAAGATGGAAGCTTGGTCCGGAGCACCAACACATCTACGGCTTCACATGGGGAGTGGGCACCTCTGAGAGCGTCACCACCCTCATGGCCAGCATTGAGTCTGACAAGAGGCCGAAGATTGTCATCTTTCTAGACCTTGAGAAGGCCTTCAAGCTGGCCAGTGCACCGGCCATCCTCAACCTACTGGCGCGCAGAGGAGTGAGGGGCAAGCTGCTCGCCTGGGTCGGCTCATACCTACAGGGCCGGCAGGCATGGGTACGCTTCCAGGGGCAGGCTTCTGCCCTCAGGGCCTTGGAAAATGGCACCCCGCAGGGCGGAGTCCTCAGCCCAACTCTTCAACGTGCTGATGCATGAGCTGGTGCAGCTGACGTTCTCAGCAGGCACCCGACTGCTCAGCTACGCTGATGACCTGGCACTCATTGTCATCGGGAAGCCCGGACTGTTGCGCAAAGCCCAACGCGACCTCAGCCTGCTAGCTACTACCTGCTGTCGCCTCGGCCTCAAGATCTCGGCGGACAAGTCCAAGGCCATGATCTTTCGTGCCAAGGTTCCTGATACCAGGCTGAAGATCTCAGACATCAACCTGAACTGGGTCAGCAGTTACCAGTATCTGGGTATATGGATTGACAGCCGCTCTCCTTCCGCAAGCAGGCAGAGTATGTCAGGGAGCGTGCCATGCAACGTGTCACGGCCATGCGTGCCATGGCCAATCCTAGGACTGGTGCCAGCCACGATATTCTCTGGATGTTCTACATGCAGGCAGTGCGCTCGCTAGTCGACTATGGTGCAATCACCCTTGCATATGCTCATCCCTCATGCCTCAAGTGCCTCAACGTTGTACAAAATGCTGCGGCTCGGGTCATGCTGGGGGCCCCGGGCTGGACCAACACAGTGACTCTGAACAGAGAAGCCCAACTGCAGCCCCTAAGTGACAGGATCGCCCTCGTTGCTGCCAGGAGGTTGGCCAAATTTGTCCAGCTACCAGGCGGTGAGCGCCTGCTGAGAGACCTTGACCGTCAGAGAGCCGACTTCGCAGGAGGCCGTGTCCGACTATGGTTGTGGTCGGCTGTGGAAGTGACAAAGGAGCTCCTGCCCATGCCGCTCCTCGAGGACAAGGGATGCGACCAGCCAGTCGATGGGTACACCGTGCCACCACCATGGGCACCGGAACCTGTCGTAATCCACCTTGCAAACCTGCCAGCCAGCAAGCGTCACTGTCCACAGCGCGTGCTGCAGCGGTGGGCAGCTGCAAGCATTGATGCAGCGGAGCATCCCGGGTGTGCAGTGTACTACACTGATGGATCAAGAGACCCCGAGGCCGGCCGCACGGGTTCCGGGATATATCACTCCTCCCTAACGGCCGGCTGGCGCCTAGCAGACCACTGCAGCATCCTACAGGCAGAACTCCACGCCATCCAGAGGGCCATCCAACATGTGCTCCTGGAACACCACCAACCTCCAGTCATCCACGTCGACTCCAGGGCGGCGATACAGGCCATCATGCATAGGGAGCCCAAGGATAACATCTGGCTCCTCACCACTATCAGAAGAGACCTACACTCACTTGACGAGCAGGGCCGGCAAGCAACAGTCAATTGGATACCAAGCCACATCGACCTTGCTGGGAATGATGCGGTGGATGGGGCGGCTAAGTCTGCCACACTTGCGGCCCAACCTGCGACTACAATTGCCATTAGCCGCAGGAAGGTGCACCTGGGGGCAGCTTCGGCAGCCAGACGCCCACTACCAGCACCGGGAGCATCTCAGAGCCGGCACTGGTATGACAGAGCGACACGTAGGAAGCCCCCACCAAACATGAGGAAACTGAACAGGGAGCTACAAGTCAGCGTCCACCGCCTGCGCCTCGGCTACCCTACTGCAAAGCGCCTCATCGAACGCATGGGTGAGGAGCTTCGCCACCACTGCGACCGGATGGTTCCAAAGCCTCTAGTTCACTACATGCTTGACTGTCCTGCGACGACGTCCATCCGCCGCAGGCACTTCCCGATGGCACCTGGGGATCTGACCCGCGAGGACAAAGCAGCCTGGCTGGTTTACCTGGCCACCCATGACTTGGAGACACTGCTCCCAGTCCTAGCCACCCACCCGCCCCCTCGATGACGATGCCGGAGAGCCCCGACGACGACCAAGACTACCCACTACAGCTATTCTTTCTCTCAATTCCTTCTTTCTTATCCCCCCATCCTTCTTCCTATGTAGGTAGAACCACAGCCTGAAGTACCAAGATCTGCTGATGAAGATGCGACGTCAGAAGACACTCCCCACCATGGGGAGCCACAGCAAGAGAAAAGAAGAAGTCAACCCCCACCCAGGGGCCCCCAAGAAAGAAGAAAGAAGATGACCGACACCCTCTACCCATGGGGCCAATGCCGGGTCACCATTTGGAGAAGACCCGGGCCGGATGTACCGGCGAACATACAACAACAACAACAACCATGGACCAGCAGGTCATTACAAACTTCAAGAAACTGTACACCAAAGCAGTGTTTCAGAAGTGCTTTGATGTGACCTCAGACACTGAATTGATCCTAAGAGAGTTCTGGAATTACACTTCAATATCGTGCATTGCATAGGCCTTATAGGTAAGGCTTGGGGGGGAGTGACTTCCAGGACTTTGAACTCTGCTTGGAGACCACTGTGGCCGGATTGTGTTAAAAAGAGGGATTTTGAAGGATTTGAGGCTGACCCTGACGACCCTGTGCCTGTTGTGGAAGATATTGTGGCATTGGGGATCAGCCTGGGGTTGGAAGTGAGTGGTGAGGACACAAGCCTATGAAAGACAGGCTAACTCTTATGATATGTGCCAATGCCAGTGGTGATTTTAAAGTGAAGCCTTTACTGGTGTATCACTATGAAAATCCCAGACCCTTCAAGAAACACAGTGTTGACAAGAATAATTTGTGTGTGCATTGGAGTGTTTGGCCCTAGTGTGAAGAAATACCTCCTGGAAAAGAAATTGGGACTCAAGTGCCTCCTGGTACTGGACAATGCTCCTGCTCATCCTCACAACTTGGAAGAGTTGTTGCCTGACAACTTCAATTTCATCAGAGTGAAGTTCTTGCCTCCTAACACCACTCCTCTCATCCAGCCCATCGACCAGCAAGTCATTGCAAACTTCAAGAATCTGTACACCAAAGCAGTGTTTCAGAAGTGCTTTAATGTGACCAATGACTCTGAATTGACTCTAAGAGAGTTCTGGAAAGATCACTTCAATATCGTGCATTGCATATGCCTTATAGGTATGGCTTGGGAGGAAGTGACTTCCAGGACTTTGAACTCTGCTTGGAGACCACTGTGGCCGGATTGTGTTGAAAAGAGGGATTTTGAAGGATTTGAGGCTGACCCTGTGCCTGTTGTGGAAGATATTGTGGCATTGGGGAACAGCCTGGGGCTGGAGGTGAGTGGTGAGGATGTGGAAGAGTTGGTGGAGGAGCACAGGATAGAGCTAACAACTGAAGAGCTGCAAGACCTTCATCTGGAACAGCAACAGACCACAGCTGAGGTTATTGCTTCACAGGAGGAGGGAGAGAGAGAGAAGGAGGTGCCTTCTTCAGTGCTTAAGGAGATGTGTACAAAGTGGAATGAGTTGCAGACATTTATTGAAAGACACCACCCTGAGCAAGCTGAAATGAGCCTTCTGTGCAACCTCTTCAGTGACAACGCCATGTTGCACTTCAGGAAAGTGTTGAAGAGTCGCCAGAAACAGAGGACTGTGGACAGTTACTTTACCAGGCAGGGGTCTAGTGACTCTCAAACTGGGCCTAGTGGCATTAAAAGACCAAGAAGGGAAGTAACCCCAGAGAGGGACTTGTTACCTGAAGTCCTTTTGGAGGGGGATTGCCCTTCCAACCACTAACACCCTGCCCCTGTCATCAACCCTGTCTTCCAGATGCCTGCAACTCTTCAATAAAGGTAAGTAAATGTATACAGTGGACCCTCGGTTAACGAATACCCCGGAAATCGTACAATTATGTAAGTATAATTTTTTAATTGCATGTGGAAGTGTATTTTTGGGGGTCTGAAATAGACTAACCTACGTGACATTATTTCTTAAGGACGTAAATTCGTTCGGTAATGGCACTTGAGCAGGCTTCTGGGATGAATTTTTTTCGTTAACCGAGGGTCCACTGTATATATATTATTTTTTATTTTATTTTTTATTAACACATCGGCCGATTCCCACCAAGGCAGGGTGGCCCGAAAAAGAAAAACTTTCATCATCATTCATTCCATCACTGTCTTGCCAGAGGGGTGCTTTACACTACAGTTATAAAACTGCAACATTAACACCCCAATATATATATATTGTTTTTAATTATTTTGTATGTGAATATGTTTTTGTGGAACGAATTAATTGTATTTACATTATTTCTTATGGGAAATAAGGGTTCGAATTTCGTAAACTTCGTGTTAAATAATAGCTCCTGGAACGGATTAATTACGATACTCGGGGGTCCACTGTATACTATTTACAGTGGACCCTCGAGTTTCGTAAGGTTCTTATTTCGTAAACATCGTGTTTCGTAAGCTTTTTTCGATTTCGAGAATCATAAACTGGCTCGTGTTTCGTAACGAATTAGACCTGTCCGCCTGCGCGGGACGCAGGACGCCGCCAGTGAAGCGTTGTTTACCATTGAGAGAATATTACCTAGCGCGCTCTTTCAAACATTCACACTACATTTGGTGTCTTTTTTGGTGGTTTAGTGATTGTCACTGTGAAATAAGTCACCATGGGTCCAAAGAAGCTTCCTAGTGGCACCCCTGTGGTAAAGAAAGTGAGGAACACCATCGAACTGAAGAAAGAGATTATAGAAAAATATGAGAGTGGCGTACATCTGAGTGATCTTGCCAGGATGTACAACAAAACCCCATCTACTATCAGCTCTATCCTGGCAAAGAGAAATGAGATCAAGGAAGCTAATGTTGCAAAAGGGGTTGATATGTTAACGAAAAATAGATCGAAAACAGTGGATGAGGTTGAGAAGTTGTTGTTGGTGTGGATCCATGAAAAACAGAGAGCTGGTGATAGTATTTCCATGGCGATAATTTGTGAAAAGGCAAGGAAGTTGCACGCAGACCTTGTCAAGACAATGCCTGGAACCAGTGGTGAGGCGAGTGATTTTAAAGCCAGCAAAGGCTGGTTTGACAGGTTTAAGAAACGTAGTGGCATACACAGTGTTGTGAGACATGGTGAGGCAGCCAGCTCAGACAAACATGCAGCTGAAAAATTTGTGCATGAATTCCAGGGGTTCGTAGAGGCTGAACAATTCCTCCCCCAACAAGTGTTTAACTGTGATGAAACAGGCCTGTTTTGGAAGAAAATGCCCAACAGGACCTACATTACTCAGGAGGCAAAGGCACAGCAAGGACACAAGCCTATGAAAGACAGGCTAACTCTTATGATGTGTGCCAATGCCAGTGGTGATTTTAAAGTGAAGCCTTTACTGGTGTATCACTATGAAAATCCCAGACCCTTCAAGAATCACAGTGTTGACAAGAATAATTTGTGTTGTCATTGGAAGGTTAACACCAAGGCATGGGTCACTACGGAGATTTTCAAGAATGGGTGACTGGAGTGTTTGGCCCTAGTGTGAAGAAATACCTCTTGGAAAAGAAATTGCCACTCAAGTGCCTCCTGATACTGGACAATGCTCCTGCTCACCCTCACAACTTGCAAGAGTGTTTGTCTGACAAGTTTAATTTCATCAGAGTGAAGTTCTTGCCTCCTAACACCACTCCTCTCATCCAGCCCATGGACCAGCAGGTCATTTCCAAATTCAAGAAACTGTACACCAAAGCAGTGTTTCAGAAGTGCTTTGAAGTGACCTCGGACACTGAGTTGACCCTAAGAGAGTTCTGGAAAGATCACTTCAACATTGTGCATTGCATACGCCTTATAGGTAAGGCTTGGGAGGGAGTGACTTCCAGGACTTTGAACTCTGCTTGGAGACCATTGTGGCCAGGTTGTGTCCAACAGAGGGATTTTGAAGGATTTGAGGCTGACCCTGACCTTGACCCTGACGACCCTGTGCCTGTTGTGGACTCTATTGTGGCATTGGGGAACAGCCTGGGGTTGGAGGTGAGTGGTGAGGATGTGGAAGAGTTGGTGGAGGAGCACAGGGTAGAGCTAACAACTGAAGAGTTGCAAGAGCTTCATCTGGAACAGCAACAGACCACAGCTGAGGTTATTGCTTCAAAGGAGGAAGGTGAGAGACAGAAGGAGGTGCCCTCTTCAGTGCTTAAGGAGATGTGTACAAAGTGGAATGAGTTGCAGACATTTGTTGAAAGACACCACCCTGAGCAAGCTGAAATGAGCCTTCTGTGCAGCCACTTCAGTGACAGAGCCATGTCGCACTTCAGGAAAGTGTTAAAGGGTCGCCAGAAACAGAGGACTCTGGACAATTACTTTACCAGGCAGGGGTCTGGTGACTCTCAAGCTGGTTCTAGTGGCATTAAAAGACCAAGAAGGGAAGTAACCCCAGAGAGGCACTTGTTACCTGAAGTTCTTTTGGAGGGGGATTCCCCTTCCAACCACTAACTCCCTGCCCCTGTCAGCAACTCTACCTTCCAGATGCCTGCAACTCTTCAATAAAGGTAAGTAAATGTATATATATATATATATTGTTTTTAATTTAGTATGTGAATATTTTTTTGTGGAACGGATTAATTGTATTTACATTATTTCTTATGGGAAATAATGGTTCGAATTTCGTAAACTTCGTGTTAAGTACTAGCTCCTGGAACGGATTAATTACGATACTCGGGGGTCCACTGTATATATATATTTTTTTCTGTACAGGGTGGTTTAGTGCTTAGTTTTGATTATAATAATAATTTACTGTAAGTAAACCTGTGATTTAATGGACTAATAGGGGTTTGTGAAGTCAAGGGTTTACTAGTATTATAGGTTTTATTAGTTTACAGATTATGAACATAACTGGCAATGTTCCTCATATTATTTTGAAAGATTACCTACAGTACTGTAGTTTTATAGCATATGTATGAAACAAGTCATGAAGTATATTTATTCAATTGAAGTTATTGACTGCCGATAAAGGAAGATGATTCGATTTAATCGCTTTAGATAAACTTAAATTGATGTAACCAGTATATAAGACATTAAAAGACAGGAATATAAAACAGCAATGCACATAATAATGAGCCAACTTGAGATGCAGTGTACTGTTTGCATCTTACACTGCACAATAATTTGAGGATTCACACAACATCAGGGTCTTGCAGGCATGTGTTTAAGTATATGAGATAATGGTAGTAAAAATAATAATTGAATTAATCCTGTTTAAGGTGCGGGATTAGAAACTAGTTTGGAATATAAAATTTAATACTGTACTGTTCATAATTTTTATTGAACAGTATTTAATTTTTAATCACTTTATGAATACAGTACTGTACCCTCATTGATTAATGACTTTTTTTTTTTTTTTTTAACTGTTTAGAGTACAGTGGACCCTCGAGTTTCGTACACCCCGGAAATCGTACAATTATGTAAGTATAATATTGTAAGTGCTTATGGAAGTGTATTTTTGGGGGTCTGAAATAGACTAACCTACGTGACATTTTTCCTTAAGGGAGTAAATTCGTTCGGTAATGGCACTTGAGCAGACTTCAGGAGTGAAGTTTTTACGAAACTCGGGGGTCCACTGTATACTGTTTGGGAAATAATAATTTGAGTTATTTAATAATTAGTTTAGTAAAGATTGAAACCTATTGCAGGTGTGTGTGTACAGTGAAGTGCACTGCAGTACAAAAGTGTAAACTAGCCAAGCACTGTATGTTTTAGTGTAATAACTTCTTACTTTGTAATTGGAATACAGACTTTAATTAATAGTATGTGTATGTGTTAAGCAATATTTTCCCTGTGTTGCAGGAATATGTGCGTGAACATCAGAAGGATGACTACTTGTGCCACCCAACTAGGAACCCCAGGGCCAACCCTTTCCGAGAGAAGAGCATTTGCCACATTCTCTAAACTTTTGCCTTCCTTCAATTGTATTTTTTTATAGTTCAGTATTTCTTAATAAATAGAATGCCTCTACTGTATTACCAGAAATCAGTTTTACTTAGATTTTTACTAAAATTTAAAGCATAGACAATAGTCATTGAACTTATTTTTCATTATTATTAATTTTGGTAATGGATTTGTAACATTAGCATTTATAGTTAGCATTTATTTTATGTTTACCAAGAAGAGAACAGAACAACAAATTAGTGAAAAGGCAGGTTTGAATTCTTAAGCCTTAATTTTGCCTGATAAGATAGTAATAATTATAAAAATATTTGTAATTATTGTAATATCCATTTTCTTCTAAGTATGTTAACAAATACTTCACATCAGTTCAAACTTATTCTTTGTATTTATTATGGGATTATTATTATTATTATCATTATTGTTGTATAAGAAAAGATGTAAATTGCTTTAATACTATAAACCTTAAAGCTGTTAAAATATAGTCAGGAAAAATATTCTACAACTAATTATGTCAACGTTTATACATTACTTCATAATATACACCAGCAACAAATGTGTCTTTTGAATTTTTTTCTATAAATCCACTTAACAAATATTTGAATAAGGTGTTCTTGAGAGGAAAAATATGAATATGGATTTTAGTACTGTATTTTTTTGCATAAGGCTTGTATGTTATTTTTAAAATTGCTATAAAAATGGGGGAGAAACTCTCCTTAAAATTTTAAGGTCTCAAGTTTGTGAAAGAGTTTATTTAAATAAAGATTTAATTAGACTGTGGGCTGGCCCAAGTGTTGGAAACCTGTTGACCTATTAATTAATTTGTAACATGCATAGAATAGTTCTTAGACTTTTCACATTTTTAGTATTCTTCAGGCAGCAGGTTTAATCCATTGTAATAATAATGTGTAAGTTTCCTTTGATTTTTTCAACAGTTAAAATAACTAGAAATATTTTTGCATGCATGATTTAATTTGTTTTACAATTACACCATGAGGATGTTGCTGTGAAAAATATACATGTACTTTATGCCTCATTCATAGCAACACCAAATGATATTGCTGGGGGAGGAATTTCTTCAAACGGGCATCTTCCTTTGTCTTGGACCTAGCACCATCAGATCTGATGTTGCTATGCAAGGAATCTCTTCCCATGTCTGGTACTTAGTAACATCAGCTGGTGTTGCTATATGAGGATTCTCTTCAAATGTTTTTATTTTTTTCAGCAATATTTTTTTTAGGATTCATCTGTATGGTTGAATTTGTCTCAAAGATTTTTAAAACAATATTGTTACGTAAAACTCAGATATGTCTTGTGTTTACTTTTTTAGTTTCTGAACATGACTTTGTGTGTGTAATTTGAGGAAACTCATTTCAATAAATGTTTATAATTGTTACCTTTTTCCTTAACTGATCATAGTATAAACCTCAGAGATATGAGCTACATTGACTTGACTGCTCTTTGTATTATTTTAAATTAATAATGAGATTATACTGGATTTCAAATTTATTTAAGATTTTATGTATGTACAATATCAATACATAGACTGTAATTTGGGATAAATACTAATTAAAGAAATACATTAAAAAATACTTAATAACTGAAGTTGTACCATATATATTACATTGCAACTATGATGTGTAACATATGGCATGTCATTATATTAACCGTGTCACAGTATGAGCTGATTTTTATGTACCCCTTTATTCATTGTTGCCACCTGATGTATAGTGAAAGAAAATCATGAGCACTACAATATTATGAGTACAGTGGAACCTCGGTTTTCGTATGCCCTAGTTTGTATGTAAAACTATAGTTATTCTCTATAAAAATGTATTTTTTGTTAATATGTATTTCCCATAGGAAATAATGTAAATCAAATTAATCCATTCCAGACACCCAAAAATATTAACAAAAAATACATTTTATAGAGAATACTATAGTTTTACATTCAAACTAGGGCATATGAAAACCAAGGTTCCACTGTACTTTATTTTTAATATTCATTTGATGAAGATTCATTTAATCAGTCGATTCAGATTTCATTTGAAAATTTTATGATACAGTACATTATATTTCTTGTCAGAAAATTTGAAAATTATGTTTAAATTTAAATAATTACAGTTATGATTAACATACCATACCATACTATGTATGGTATGTTGCATTTTGAAAAATGTATGGTATGTTTGTTGGAAGCAGTTACAAGTGAATCATCAACTCTCTAATTATGGTGTGAAGTATAAACATTAACTTAACTAAGCCATTATATTGATGAAAGTGATATGTGATTGTGCTTTAAGTTTTCTGAGATATTGAGATTAACAAAATTTAAAATTTAGATATTTATTTGCAAGAAATTATTACATACTATGTAATGTAGGCATAATGTACACAGTATTATGAAGCCTGTGTTATAATCACCTTCATCTGACCCAACCAGTTAATTATTATTATACATTCTTATGACCTAACCATTAATAAATTTGATTAAACTTTAGTATTTAACTATGTCTTCATAGGTGAATTGAAATTTTAAACAATGAAAAACTGGATTTAAAAACAATAACATTTTTGTGTTATGCAGCTTTAGGTTATTAACAGACTTATACCTTACTGTATTGATATGTGATTAATGTTAACAATTGTAATTTTTTTTTATATTATAATACTATTACTGTACACTTAATGGTAGCTACAGCGAGTGAGTTGTTAATGGTAGCTAGCAGTATGTGAGATGCTAATGGCAGCTACTTGCATGTGATATGCTAATAGATGGTGTAAATATGTAAAAGTATTTATATGGGCTAGAAACAAAATATATATATATTAGAGACATGCTTTGGAATGTTTCTGATATTAAATCAAGGATAGAAAGTGTAAGAAATTTGTAATGGTATGACAGGTAATACAGGAGTGAATCACCAGGGTTGAAATTAATGAGAACCACACCAGTACTGTAGGATAATAATGGCTATTACAAACTATCATCATTACACTACTATTATATTATTATTATTATAATTATTATGTCAGTGCTCTTTAGTGGACAATGTTTTGTAACATCTTTAAAGCAGTTTTAAAATCTAAAATTCTTAAATTTTATTCATAGGCAGACTAGTACTGGAATTCATATCACTGTAGTTTTGCTGCAATCTTACAATATAATTGTGTAATTAAGAAACATTATAAGATGGCTGAAGTACTGTACTTTCTCACACAATATTGCATACTGGTTTGAATTAAAGGATTCCATTGAATATTTTGTATTTTGACCTTTTTATCTAAAAAGTAGTTTTTTATAGGATGAGTCCCCTTTAAGTAGTAGTCTTATTTTTTGTTGAAGAAAGGGGTGATTGAAGTCTCGCTATTGATCCAAGGGAGTGAGCCTATCCTTCCCTTGGATAAAACCTGATTGTCTCCCATTCTACATGTGCTGTATGAGCCCTACAGGTTTAACACGTCCCTCTTGATTATAAAAATGAATTCTCAATAGATGTTATGGGTTTCATTGATTGAGACTCTATGCCGGTGCAGCTGCAGAAACTAAGATCTGCCCTTATTTGCTACACGTGGAGACTCATCAAAATGGGTTTCCATGTGTAGCAATTTAAATCAGTTGGCTAATTTTTTTATATAGTAAATTTTATCTTGTAGGGAGTGCTGTTTTGGGTCCTGTAGTTGCTTGAAGGCCTAATAGTTTCTTCAGTATTTACTGGGAATGACCCTAGTGGGTTTAACGCTTGGTTTTGATTATAATAGTCTACTGGGAATAAGAATGCAATTTAAAATTTAATTCAAGGGAAACACTAAACCCATAGAGGTCATAGCACCTGGGAATGAAAGGTATAGAATTCAGGTCTGAGCCATGGAATGGGAGGAAAAGTCCAGTTCCTTGAATCAAGAGCGCCTCAATGGTACCTCCCTTGAGGGGGAATGAGGATGGAAAAAGATTAAATTTGGCAGTTGCTTTTGTGCTTCACTGTGAAGCACCATTCTTTTATTATGATAGGACATTAAAATGCAGATCAATTCAAAGTGCCAATAATGATGAAGCACTCTCCAAGGCTCGCCTGGTTGTCAAAAAGCTATACGAGATAACGAGGGCAAATTCTTTTTTGGTAGGGGAATTAGTCTTCGTTGATGCCTTGGACTGTGTTGGTTGAGACTTCTCTTGCCAATGTGGTTGACATGTAAGACCTGTACACTCTGCCACTGCAGCCTCCTTGAGGGAGGTACCTTGATGCCATTAAGGTGCTTTTCATCCAAGGAACTGAACTTTTCCTTGGATCAAACCTGATTGACTCCCATACCTCGGGTACTATGACCCCTATGAGTTTAGTACTTTCCCCAGGATGATAATAGTAAAAATCAATAATGCCCCTGAAGCTGTTGCCCTTTGGTATGCAATGCACTTGTTTGGTGAGTAGAGGTAAAACAGGAAAATTGGAGTTAAACCTACAGTGGACCATCAGTTTTCGTTGAAAATTCTTTCCAGAATGCTGTTCGAGTGCCGTTATCGAACCAATTTATTCCCATAAGGTCAAATGTAAATTAGATTAGTCGTTTCAGACCCCCAAAAATACACTTACAAAAGCACTTACAAAAATACACTTACATAATTGTTCAAGTTTGGAGGTGAACGAAAACCAAGGGTCCACTGTACTTGAATCCATCTGCTGGCCATGGATCATCCACTTTGCTGTCTGCTGGTGGGTTATGTGCAGGTCTACTCTTGTTGCAAGAAACTGAACCTGTCCTCTGAATCAAATCTGATTGCTTTCTATATCCCTAAACCTGCAGTTCATGGATTTAGTTCAAGGTCCACTTTGTGGATCATAAGCCCATCATAACTGAATTTGCAGTGCTGGGGGAGTTGTGTTGGTGCTGGTGCTTGGCCTGCTGGCTGGGTTTAGCACTTAGTTTTGATTATAATGCAGCCTCTCCTCACTTAGTGACGTACTCGTTT
Organism: Cherax destructor; assembly: GCA_009830355.1. Taxonomy (NCBI): domain Eukaryota; kingdom Metazoa; phylum Arthropoda; class Malacostraca; order Decapoda; family Parastacidae; genus Cherax; species Cherax destructor. The sequence goes on from WNWK01002184.1 coordinate 134,916, forward strand.
GCCGATCAATTGTACTCACGACCAGCTCTCCAATCAGTATGCAAACCTAAATGATGTATATAAGAGCTGATTTCCTCTATTCTGTTTATTATAGTATACATTAAACTACTGTACGTATAAACATTTAATTATATTTTTTTATTTTTTATTAACACATCGGCCGATTCCCACCAAGGTAGGGTGGCCCGAAAAAGAAAAACTTTCATCATTCACTCCATCACTGTCTTGCCAGAGGGGTGCTTTACACTACAGTTATAAAACTGCAACATTAACACCCCTCCTTCAGAGTGCAGACACTGTACTTCCCATCTCCAGGACTCAAGTCCGGCCTGCCGGTTTCCCTGAATCCCTTCATAAATGTTACTTTGCTCACACTCCAACAGCACGTCAAGTATTAAAAACCATTTGTCTCCATTCACTCCTATCAAATACGTACACGCATGCTTGCTGGAAATCCAAGCCCCTCGCACACAAAACCTCTTTTACCCCTCCCTCCAACCTTTCCTAGGCCGACCCCTACCCCGCCTTCCCTCCACTACAGATTTATACACTCGAGGTCATTCTGTTTCGTTCCATTCTCTCTACATGTCCGAACCACCTCAACAACCCCTCCTCAGCTCTCTGGATAATAGTTTTGGTAATCCCGCACCTCCTCCTAATTTCCAAACTCCGAATTCTCTGCATTATATTCACACCACACATTGACCTTAGACATGACATCTCCACTGCCTCCAGCCTTCTCCTCGTTGTGACATTCATCACCCATGCTTCACACCCATATAAGAGTGTTGGTATAACTATACTCTCATACATTCCCCTCTTAACTTCCATGGACAAAGTTCTTTGTCTCCACAGACTCCGAAGTGCACCACTCACCCTTTTCCCCTCATCAATTCTATGATTCACAGAAAAAAGACACCAGCAATCCTACCATCATGTAAAACAGTTTCATCATGTAAAACAGATGTTATATACCAGAAAATATACCAGAAATGTTATAAATGGTGCAAAGGTGGCATTAAAAAAATATTTAAAGATGGTTGACACAAGCCCATTACCAGTATAGTATGCTCCTCACTTAATGACCAATTCGCTTACCAACCTACTCTTAGGAATGGAACCCCGTCGTTAAGTGAGGAAAGGCTGTAATAATAATAATTGATCTGCTGTCAGTTTGTGAAGCTTTGCATTTGGCCAGCGTAAGGCAAGTACAGGAGGGTAAACACCCTTTAGACCCTGAGTTGCTTCCTGGCTGGTCCATAGCTTCAGGCTTTCATAATTGGTACATACTAATTAGAGGGAAGGTTGGATTATTACTGGGTTGTGTAGTTGCCAATCTGCCAATTTTATACATGCATATAGAGCAGTGGTTAACATGCGATAACACCAGAACATTTCTTCAGCTTGGCTTCAAGCTTTCAGCACAGGTATATCTAACTTAAAAAATCTACATTTTTGCTCTTGAAGTCTGTAGTTGTCAATTTTACCATACTTTTTTTCTTGGAAGTAACTGAAGATGCCTCATTTCATCGGCTTCAAACTTTCATTACTGGTGCGTTTTCCTCAAAGGGCAATTCAGTGTCATTAAGGAATGTCGGTCCTAACTTGCCAGTTTCATTAAAGAAATTGGAATACTATTGGTCTCAGTGTGATAACTGGAGAATGCTTCTACTGACTAGCTTTGAGCCTTCAATGCTGATTGTGTGCTATTGAGAGAGATAAGAATTAATACATTTCCTGGCCCTCTTAAGAATGTTGATATACAGCTCCTGGGGCTTTTTGAGGATGCTAAGCTGTAAATGCTAGATCCCTTAAGGAGGTGCTCTGATGCCAATGAGGAGCTCCTGATCCAAGGAACTGGATTTATTCTCACCTTCCTTAAATCTAACCTGAATATCTCCCAATCCCGAGACACTGTATGACCCACAGGTTTAGTGTATCCCCCTGATTAAAATAAAATAAATACAGGTCCTATATTTCTTTAATGTGTTGAGGTAAAACTCCTCTTAAAGGTGTTTTTATTTTTATAATTAAATTCATGGGGAAACCTGCTAAACTTGTAGGAGTTACACACCACCTAGAGGAATGGGAGGCACTCAGGACTGATCTTAGGATAGGGAAGATATATCTAATTCCTTGTATCATGAACCCTCTCACCTCCCTCAATGGCATCAAGGCACCCTCTTTAAAGGGTCTTCAAGAATATTGATCTCCAGCTCTTGAATTTCTTGGGAGGGTTGAGCTATAGTTCTCAAGTCTCCAGAAAGTTTACCTGCATTTCCTCTGCCTCTTGAGGGTTTGGTGGTTTAACTTTTACTATGCCTCCTTAGGTATACCTGGAGAGGGTTTTGGGGGTCAACGCTCGGTCTGAGACCAGGCCTCATGGTGGATCAGGGTCTGATCAACCAGGCTGTTACTGCTGGCCACACACAAACTGACATATGAACCACAGCCCGGCTGGTCAAGTACTGACTTTAGGTGCCTGTCCAGTGCCTTCTTGAAGACAGCCAGGGGTCTATTGGTAATCCTCCTTATGTATGCTGGGAGGCAGGAACAGTCTTGGGCCCCTGACACTTATTGTATTGTTTCGCAGTGTACTCGTGGCGCCCCTGCTTTTCATTGGGAGAATGTTGCATCTCCTGCCTTGTCTTTTGCTTTCATAGAGAGTGATTTTCGTGTGCAAGTTTGGTACTAATCCCTCTAGGATTTTTCCAAGTGTATATTATCATGTATCTCTCTCGCCTGCTTTTCAGGGAATACAAATCAAGGGACTTCAACCGTTGCCAGTAATTTAGGTGTCTTATTGTCCTTATGTGTGCTGTGAAAGTTCTTTGTACACTCTCCAGGTCAGCAATTTTGCCTGCCTTGAAGGGGGCAGTTAGTGTACAGCAGTACACTAACTGCTTGAGAGAACAAGCAATTTGAAGAGAATCATCATGGGCTTGGCATCCCTAGTTTTGAAGGTTCTCATTATCCATCCAATCATTTTCCTAGCAGATGTGGTATATACATTGTTGTGGTCTTTGAAGGCGAGATCCTCTGACATTATCACGCACAGGTCCAGGGGTTATGTGATGTGGGGATACATACCTTTCTTGGATCGCACAGTGACTGAAATACATTTAGTTTAAGCCCGGTTGAAATACGTAATTTTTTTTTACAATCCCATGCACTAACATATTCCCTGGGATATCAGAGTAACTGGAGAAAGTCCCATTAAGATCAGTCTAATGGTTTCCATAATATAAGAGGAAAACTCCATGAAAACTAGTCTATAGCTTTCAGGCATCTATTAAAGAAACTCAACAGAAATCACAGCTAAGTTTTGGCAAGTGATTTGTAGGTAGGTCTTAAATTTGAAGAGTGCTTTGACTGTGTAGATCATTCAATGCTTTTACCCGTAAGATACATATTATATACAAAACAAAAACAAACAAACACACACACAAACAAAGAGAAGACTCTTGAAAACTTCCCAAGATCTTTACAGGCACCCCAGTAATTATAAGAACCACAATGAAAGCAGAAATACCTAGGTCATGGACAAAACAGTTTTAATGTGTTCCACAATTATCTGTACATCACAGTTACATAGAGCGGGGCAGGGGCACCTGTGAACAGGTGGTTATGGGAGGTGTGTGTAATTTGACATTCATCTTTGTGACAATACCTGTTGATGGAGGAGGGTCAAACAACCACGTCCCACCAAACCCTGTATAACTTACTTCTTGTCTGTAGACCCCACCAGGCCCACCACTACTCAAGAACATATCTATGTACAATACTGCTTGTGGTTCATGAAGGCATTGTAAGGCAAAAGTCTACTACAGACCAAGGTCATTATAGTAGCAATCTACCGGTTCAACACTGGCAGACTGTCTTACCTGATGCCCTTCACTCTATTAGATCATTGCTGTGCACAGCTACTAATGCTACCCCTCATGAGAGACTCTTCAACTATTCACGTCGTTCCTCTACGGGAGCCTCCATGCCCACCTGGTTATGTCACCCTGGACCCATTCTCCTGAAGAGTCACCGTAGGATGAACAAGACGGATCCTTTAGTGGAAGAGGTAGAGCTCCTACAAGCTAATCCGCATTATGCCCACATTCGCTACCAAAATGGTGAAGAGACTACTGTATCTACAAGACACTTAGCCCCAGTTGAAACCAATGTTAGTGCGGAATCTCAAGATACACCAATAGATGTTGCGAAAGATGCTTCGGTTTCTCCAGGGAAGCCTTTTCAGGCTACCCCTATTGAAATAGAGGATGCCGCTCCAGCAGATAGTCAAACCCCGCTAGAAAATACCGAACCCGGTGAAGAGGCTCAAGGGCTACGAAGGTCTGGACGTACACGTCACCCACCTAACCGTTTGGAGGATTACTGTATCTGATATTTTAGAAGGGGGAGATTGTAGTGATACCGCTCTTGTGGAGAGCCGCAGCAGGACACAATACTGCACCACCTCAGGGGCCCCTTACAATAACAACAAACAGTACGGCGATGGCCCAGCATGGCGTGTGGTCTCTCTCTTACACAAATACATTCGTGATGCAGATTACATGGTAAGCTTAAATATGTCGCCAGTAGCTATAGCTTTTCTGAGGACATATGCACCTTACATCACCTGTCCTGCAGCAGCAGTCATTAGATGTATTTTCTTCTGTTGCAGACATGTACCATGGATTTTGTGTTCAATAAAGCCTAGAAATGAGGCCTGTGTTTTTATCACAATGAACCAAGGTACTGATTTAACGATGGGTACCCTTATCGTTAAACTCTTAGCACCTGGTTCGCTGGTTGGGAGGCAGCCTATATGGGAGTGTGTACATATGCCGAATAAATTGTAACATACTCTTTGCAAGCCACACCATCCTAGGTATGTTAAGGAGAGCTAAGGTGCAACTCCACTGACTACTGAAGGGTTTGAGAATCATTAGGTCTCTTGCCTGGAGCAGGGGTTTTATTATATGGGAAATACATACCTCTCTTGGATCACACAGTGACTGAAACAAGTCTAGGTTAAGTTGTTTTCTTCAAGGAAAAAAAGGATACACAATTCACAAAGCCAAATTTGTATTTGTACCATATGACTAACACATGTGCAGGGCTGGGTTAAGGGTGAGCTAACGTGGCACTGGCTCAGGGTGCACAATTTAAAGGGTGCCAGAAATCGAAGGAGTAACAGATAAAAAAAACATTGCTATCAATCATCAGTAAACGTGAATTCTACAAAGAAAATTAGGAGGAAAGAGGTGTGGGAGAAAAGGTGAGGAAGTACAGAGATGTGGGAGGAAAAGTGTAGGAGAGAGGTATGGCTGTAGTGAATGAAATAAACAGTAAAATCATATAAAATAGTTTTTGTCTTAAAAACCATTACATAAAAAAAAGGATAGGTGCGGGTGCCAAAGGAAAATTTTTCTCAGGTTGCTACAACTCTGTGCCGACCTTGCACATGTGGGACACAAACATTAAAACAAATAAATTAAAAAAAAACTAATTTTAATTTTTAATTTGTCAAACCCAAATACAAATACACAAGCAATGTTTATTATTGTATGAGAGTTGATAATTAAAACAGGAAAAGGAACTAATAAACTGAAATTATGCAAAAAAGGCAAATAAAAAAATAAATAGACATAAATATTGTTTAGGCAACACATATTACAAACTTAGAAACATAACAAAGAAGTTGTGATGGATTTAATAAATAGTGCAAAAACAACAGACAGTGAACCATCATCATAATTTTTTTTGTTAGTTTTTGTGTGCAGACTGGGTGACAGGTAGTGATTCATTGAGACCCTGAAACATAGTCTGATAACAGCTTCCTCAAGATACCAAGCATAAAGCTTCGGGCCAGAATCTCATTTTTTTTCATATGAAGATTTTATATTTTGTTGGTTTGTTTTTTGTCTTAGGATATTCATATCTCATTCTTAGTTTTGTAGTACAGCATTTCTGAGAAATTGTGTCCTACAGCTCGATTGCTAGTTGGTAGGCCTGGAAAACATTAGGACGTGTTTCCATAAGACACCTGCTGTCCATGTTCACCCATCAGTAAAATGGGTACCTGGGTGTTAGTCGACTGGTGTGGGTCGCATCCTGGGACAAAATTGACATAATTGATGTCAGCTAAGCCTGTATACCTTGTATGTACATGTATGTACTTGTAGAAATAAAGATATTATTATTTTTATTTTCCTCGGATTACATCTAACTGCCTCCAAACATCTAACATTTCAGGACACTTTCATGCAAACATTACAGGATATGGCAAAACCTCATTGTTAATAAGATATCTGAAATCTTGAGGTTGTATCCACATTTTGCATCAACTAGATGTACAAAATGTCTTTATAAAGATTGCAACCCAGTTTTGAATTTTTTTTTTTTAGTGGCAATAAGAAATAATTTTTTTATATTCTTTTCCTTAATGTACAACTATATGAAGTAACCGTAAAATACAAAATTAATAATATTCATTTCTAGTGATGTAACAATACTTTGTAGGGACTGATAAACTCCCGTAGCTTGATTGCTAGCGCACTCAGTGTCTAGCATTAGGAATAATATTAGGAGAGAAATAAATAATGAAAATGATAGCTATAGGAATGCAGTTAGAAGCCTGAGTAGATCTATAACCCACTATGATAACATGAATGTAGATAAGTATGTTTATGGAGCAACTTGCAATGTGAACAGACTGACTGATGTTGTAGTGGCCAGGCTTAGGCTTGGCTACAAGTACTTCTGGCAGTTTGGGAGATACACAGATGATGATCAAACTAAATGCAAATTATGTGATCAGGCATATGGTCACTGTCTTGAACACTATGTGCTGAATTGTCCACTTATTGAGGAATATAGAGATAGACAGTATACTAACCTATGTGACATGTCAAGATATCTTATTAGTGAAGGTAGGATACCACTTATTCTAAGCAAATTTCCTAAATTTGCTTTTAACAGATAAGTAAACTGTAGATATAAATCCAAATTAATTTCCATGAACGTGCCTATCTGTGCTCATGATAATGCGAGCACAGATGGGCATGTTTGTGGAGCAACTTGCAATGTGAACAGACTGACTGATGTTGTAGTGGCCAGGCTTAGGCTTGGCTACAAGTACTTCTGACAGTTTGGGAGACACAGATGATGATCAAACTAAATGCAAATTATGTGATCAGGCATATGGTCACTGTCTTGAACACTATGTGCTTAATTGTGCACTTATTGAGGAATATAGAGATAGACAATATAATAACCTATGTGACATGTCAAGATATCTTATTCATGAAATAAGATACCTGCTTGTAACAGATAATTGAAATGTAGATATAAACCCAAATGTACAATTGTTAACCCCTTTGGGGCCTAGTGCCTAGGCCTTTTGTGTATCCATATGCTCTTGCGCTACCGTCCACAGGATGGATATGGGGTGCACAATAAACTAGCCACTTCGGTGGCAAAATCTAAAAAAAATCTAGCGCACTCAGCTCACACTGAAGCCAGTGGTTCGATCCCCGGTATGGGTTGAAAACATTAGGACGTGTTTCCTTAAGACACCTGCTGTCCATGTTCACCTGTCAGTAAAATAGGTACCTGGGTGTTAGTTGACTAGTGTGGGTCGCATCCTGGGAACAAAACTGACTTAATTTGCCCGAAATGCTCTGCATAACAAGGGACTCTCTGTACAGTAGTGTCACTGATGTGTCAGCTAAGACTGTATACCTTGTACATGTACTTGTAGAAATAAATATTATTATTATTATTATCATTGTGACCTCTGTAATCCTGTTTTTTTACGCTGCAGCTCACAGGACGAGTTGCGGTGCACAATAAACTAGCTGCTCAGGTGACTCAATGAAAATAAGTAACTTGTCTGACCTTTTTTTTGCGTTATCCTAGTTAAGGTACACTATGTATGATAATTGTAGTTATGAGTACCTGTGCCTAAATAAACTTAAACCTCGCGCCCAATCAGCGGTGTTTCAGTTGTTGTAGATGGGGTTTATAGGGCCACTGAACCCTGCCTTCAAGTGCCCGGAAAAGAAACCTCGACCAAAGTAGAGGAAGTTAGACTAATAACTGTGCGTATTAAATGTCTCGTATGCGCCCTGAAACCAGCAAGAAGGCGCAGGTACAGGCCAGGATCTCCTGACGGTCTGGAGGGTCAAACCTCTTCCCATGGAGCTGCAGTCCCGTGTTGTAAATCTTGCACTCCTATCTTCAAGAAAAATAGTAGGTCTGATGTCAGCAACTATAGGCCTAGTAATATCCAAAATTCTAGAGAGAGAGCGGTGTACTGTCAAGTAGTTAAGTATCTTAATGACAACATTCTTCATAGTTACCAATCAGGCTTTAGGAGATCTTACTCAACCAACACCTCCCTAATTAATCTGATGGATTACATGAGAACTAAAAAAATGTCGATAGAGAACCTCATACGAATGGTAACTTTAGACTTGCAAAAGACCTTCGATACTGTCAACCACAATGTATTATGTAAGAAACTTCAAGCTATCGGCATAAGTTCCATAGACTGGTTTAAGTCCTATATTAGCAATAGGAAACAAATTGTCAAAATCAACAAAACAGAATCAGAACCACTGCCGATAGCATGTGGAGTTCCCCAAGGTAGTATTCTGGGTCCCTTATTATTTATATGTTATGTAAATGACATGCCCATCAGTGTCAAGTGCAAACTCCTACTGTATGCGGATGACAGTACTCTGTTAGTGTCAGGTAAAGACCCACAAGATATAGCTAATGTAATAAAACTAGAACTGGAGTCCTGCAGTAAATGGTTAGTAGACAACAAACTATCGTTACACCTTGGGAAAAAGGAAGCCATACTCTTTGGCACGAAACAAACTGAGAAGGGTAAATAATTTTAATGTCCGGTGTAATGGGGAACCCATCATTTCAGTTTCCTCAGTAAAATATCTGGGAATCCCCTTTGATCCATGCATGTCAGGAGAACTGACAGGGAACAGTGTAGTAAAGAAAACGAATGCCAGATTGAAGCTCGCAGGACCGTATGTCTAGCCCTTATACAATGTCATATGGACTAAGCTCTGGTACTCTGCCTTGACAAAAAAAAGAAAGAAAGATAAACAGCAAATCACCCAGAACAAAATGGTAAGATTCATCCTGGACCTGGGTCCAAGAGAACATGTAGGCCAGGATGAATTACAACAATTGGATATGCTGAATGTTGAAGACAGAGTAAAACAACTGAAGTTAAATCAAGTTTATAAAATTGCTCACAGTGTCCAGAATATCTTGCTGCCAATTTTGTCAAGGCTGGGAACTAAAGCAATCATATTACTAGGGGAAGAGAGAGCACAATTTTGTAGTACCCACAGTCAGGGGCCAGGCTTTAAATACCTTTTATTGAACAGCAATAAAGGAATGGAACAGATTGCCTGCACATGTCAAAGCCAGTCATAGCATGAGCCAGTTCAAGAAGAGAGCAAAAAGGTGCCTAATGAATGTAGCGACAGAAATGGAGGAAAATGCTTTTTTATTTTTTTAACTAACACATATGTAAATAACTCTTTACCTTATTCCAAGTATATATCCTTTATAGTATAATAAGATGTTATCTCCTTCATAAGTAAGCAGTATACTAATAAGGTATTAAACGGACCCCAGTAGAAATAAGTCACTGTCTGACTTTTTTGGGTTATCCTAGGTTCTCTACACATATGCTGATATGTATGATAATCTATGTAACTGTATTTGTGAATACCTGAATAAACTTACTTTTGGTGGGGGGTTAAAGGGCCACTGACATCTTACGCAGTATTGATCCCTGCCACCCAGTGTTATATTTATAGGGCTATGAAGGCATGTGCCGTATGAGACCTGCTCCCGGAAATCTGGCGAAGATTTTGCCCAAATCTCTGCGGATAATGGGACAGAAGCAAATTACTTTTTCTTCTTTAAGAACTAAAGGAACCAAAATATTCCCAATTAGGTCAGCTGGACCCCCCTTGCCTAAACCCGGCAAAGACAGACATCCAATCAACAACAACAGGACCCCAGGAAAAATAAGTCACTGACTTTTGTGGGTTATCCTAGGTAATCTACACATATGCTGCTATGTATGATAATTTATGTAACTGTATTTATGTGTACCTGTACCTGAATAAACTTACTTACAGGTTGTAAAGGTATGAAATATCGAAAAACTGTGGAAAAAGACACCTATGAACAATTCAGGACATTAAGGAAGCGTTTCGCCACGAGTGGCGAAACTCTTCCTTCAATAATTCTACAAACATTAATACAGTCCTGAACAGTACACAAGTGTCCTCTTCCACAACAATAGGCTTTCTTATGACCTAGAATGAGCTGATGTATGGCGCCCTGACCAAGATATTCGTTCGGACTTTTAACCTGGAGGGTTAGCCCCCCAGGGTAACCCAGTACCCAATAACGTCAGTGCGCCTTCGAGGACTGTCTTATTTCCACTGGGGCACTTTACTCTTGTCCCCCAGGATGCGACCAACAACAGACCGGGTAAATTGAGACGTCTCATATCATAAATGGTATACAATACTGATAAATTGATAAGTAATATACATTTGCAACACTAGGAATCTTTACTGACGAAACGTTTCGCCTTCACTGTATGCAAAACGTTCTGCCAAGAACGTTAGCAATTTGAAATGTTAGCAAAAGAGGTGTCTTCAGGAACTCTTGCATTGGACTAAAATTAATGAATTTAGAATTGTTCAAAAAATGTCCTAGTATTTTATCCACAGTAGCGTATTTCCAACCATTATGGAAAAAATACCCTGACTTTGCCTATTGTAAGTAGCACATAAACACTTAAACTTGTTTAAATTCAAGCATGCCTTAATATAATATTTTTCTGACTTAATTCATGTCTGCATAAATAACTCATTACGATTGTAACCAGATATAAACATATAAATATTTCATTATCACTAACTCATTTAGCTATCAAAACTTCTGTGGCCGTCTCTGAACCCATTATGTACCTCTGTAATCTTTTAACTACCGCCCGCAGGATGGGTATGGGGTGCAGTCTACCTGGAGAGAATTCCAGGGGTCAACGCCCCTGCGGCCCGGTCTGTGACCAGGCCTCATGTTGGACCAGAGCCTGATCAACCAGGCTGTTACTGCTGGCCGCACGCAGTCCAACGTACGAACCACAGCCTGGCTGGTCAGGTACCGACTTTAGGTGCCTGTCCAGTGCCTGCTTGAAGACAGCCAGGGGTTTGTTGGTAATCCCCCTGATGTATGCTGGGAGGCAGTTGAACAATCTTGGGCCCCTGACACTTATTGTGTTGTCCCTCAACGTGCTAGTGGCACCCCTGCTCTTCATTGGGGGGATGTTACATCGCCTGCCGAGTCTTTTGCTTTCGTAGGGAGTGATTTTTGTGTGCAAGTTTGGTACTAAGCCCTCGAGAATTTTCCATGTGTATATAATAAAGTATCTCTCCCGCCTGCGTTCTAGAGAGTACAGCTTTAGGAACTTCAAGCGTTCCCAGTAGTGCGGTGAAGGTTCTCTGCACATTTTCAAGGTCAGCAATTTCACCCGCCTTGAAAGGTGCAGTTAGTGTGCAGCCTAGATAGAACAAGCGATCTGTAAAGTGTCAACATGGGCTTGGCATCCCTGGTTTTGAAGGTTCTCATTATCCATCCTGTAATTTTTCGAGCAGATGCAATTGCTACTTTGTTATGGTCCTTGAAGGTGAGATCCTCTGACATGATCACTCCCAGGTCTTTGACATTAGTTTTTCGCTCTATTGTGTGGTTGGAATTAGTTTTGTACTCTGATGAGATTTTAATTTCTTCACGTTTTCCGTATCTGAGTAATTAAAAATTCTCATCATTGAACTTCATATTGTTTTCTGCAGCCCATTTAAAGATTTGGTTTATGTCTGCTTGGAGTCTTGCAGTGTATTCAACGGTGGACACTGTCATACAGATTCGGGTGTCATCTGCAAAGGAAGACACAGCACTGTGGCTTATATCCCTGTCAATGTCTGATATGAGGATGAGGAACAGGATGGGAGCAAGTACTGTGCCTTGTGGAACAGAGCTTTTCACAGTAGCTGCCTCAGACTTTACTCTGTTGACTACTACTCTTTGTGTTCTACATGTTAGGAAATTATAGATCCATCTACCAACTTTTCCTGTTATTCCTTTATCACGCATTTTGTGTGCTATTACACCATGGTCACACTTGTCAAAGGCTTTTGCAAAATCTGTGTATATAGCATCTGCATTCTGTTTATCTTCTAGAGCATCCATGACTATCATATGTTTATCATGATCTACTTCCACTAGTGACCTCATCTCCAAGCTGCTACACCCCACCTTCCTATATATAAGCTAACTGTACATAAGTGTCTTTTTCCACATACTGGTCATATGCTTCTCGTCTTCCACCACTCCTGGTGTTCTTAGGATTCTGGTTCATCTCTGTGTTCGACTGATGAAGCCTGAGGCGCAGACGAAATGTTTCGTCACTAAAGATTCCGGGTGTTGCAAATATATCTTAGTGAGACGTCAGCAACCCCAGAGATGACGCCCCGGTCACTATCAGTATATCTTAGTGAGACGTCAGCAACCCCAGAGATGACGCCCCAGTCACTATCAGTATAATAATACGCTGTAGTACATTTAATATATCTGTTGGTGAAAAAAGTACATAACAAAGTTATTTGTTCCATGCACGAGGATGAATTATTACGCAAGAAAAATAAAATGAGAGTAAAATAAAGTTGTATGCGAATTATAATTAAAACAAGAAAGAACTGGAAGAGGAAAAATTAATGATAAAAAATGCCTGAGAAATAACATATAGTTTGAAGGTGGTTGATTGAGTTTAAAGCTTATCGACTACACGAGGGTTCATTTCACTTGTTCACCACCAGTCAGGAATATTTTAACCCCTAATTAGAGATTAAAGTAATATCTTAAGTGTATATACACTAAGAAATATACTAATCCTTGGAAATTTCAGAATTACTGTAGATTAACAAATATTTCAAAACTTACAATATACTAAGAGAAAAATTATCAATGGGAAATAGGGTAGATCCTCCCTTTTCTGTACGAGTTAAAAAAACACTGACGTTCACACAGATTCAATAATGAAAAACGACAAACAACAACATTTACTTAAAATTGACTGAGCAAATTTTCTTTTTACCAAGAACTACGTAGCTCATGGTAACGTAGCTCATGGTAACGTAGCTCATGGTAAGAGAAAATTAAGTGGCCATGGCAATTTATCCTTGAATGGGACACCACCTGGATAATATTTATGGATATTGTTAAAGACGTCAATCATCTCCTCAGGAGTGGTAGGGCAAGAAGGATACATAGTTTCACATCTATCGGGAGATCCTGTGTATCCCATGTATGCTGCGTGTGTATATGGATAGAAGGAATACTGGGTCATCATCTGGTCCAATATTCTGGAAGAAAATACAAAGATATTGAAAACTAGTAGAATATTTCATTTTGAATATATATATATATATATATATATATATATATATATATATATATATATATATATATTTCTTTCAACACGTCGGCGTTTCAGAGAGAGAGAGAGAGAGAGAGAGAGAGAGAGAGAGAGAGAGAGAGAGAGAGAGAGAGAGAGAGAGAGAGAGAGGAGGAGAGAGAGAGAGAGAGAGAGAGAGAGAGAGAGAGAGAGAGAGAGAGAGAGAGAGAGAGAGAGAGAGAGAGAGAGAGAGAGAGAGAGAGAGAGAGAGAGAGAGGAGAGAGAGAGAGAGAGAGAGAGAGAGAGAGAGAGAGAGAGAGAGAGAGAGAGAGAGAGAGAGAGAGAGAGAGAGAGAGAGAGAGAGAGAGAGAGAGAAGAGAGAGAGAGAGAGAGAGAGAAGAGAGAGAGAGAGAGAGAGAGAGAGAGAGAGAGAGAGAGAGAGAGAGAGAGAGAGAGAGAGAGAGAGAGAGAGAGAGAGAGAGAGAGAGAGGAGAGAGAGAGAGAGAGAGAGAGAGAGAGAGAGAGAGAGAGAGAGAGAGAGAGAGAGAGAGAGAGAGAGAGAGAGAGAGAGAGAGTGTAATTATGTTTATTAAGATTATTTTATCAGCAGTAACAAAAATGTTATTGAAAACAGACATAAATGTAGATTACGGTATAACAGAATAATAGACTGAGTGACATTAGTTAGACTGAGTATTATACCTCCACAGGTTTTAGAAAGAAAATAATGGAAGCAGATATACCCTAGTTGTATAAGTTGAAAAAAAACATTCGCAAGGCTTAATTAAATTTGAATTCACTCTTTGTATATTCTATATAAATGTAATTCAGGTATTATTACTAAGAGGAACTTACCCGAGAAACCTTTGTGAAGTGAAGCCACCAAGCAAGTCATCAATGACACTACGCTTCTTCCTCTTACCAAGATCACTGAGGAAGCTCAGGAATCCATTTCTCTGAGGTCTTCTTCTTCTAATTGGCCTCCGTCGTCTCAGCACCTGAGGCCATTTTCTCTTCTGATCACATTTTGATCTTGAGTGTCAGGGTTTTCTCTGAAGTTTGGGAATACGTTTTGGAAGTTGGTTCCTCCTGGGAAGGTCTGAGGAGCCGAGAAACTACCCTGTCCAACCTAGTTAAAAAATAGTGTTATGAAGTTGCTTAATAGTTCAGTAATGCTGATTTAACTTCGTTGCTAATACGAAAATTCACTTTGCAAAAGTGTTATGACACATCCTTTCATTAAGTAGGGAGGGCTTGTATTTGTTTATTCATACAAATCATATTTGTATTTATACTGATGTTTTCACTCACCAATGTGCTTCAACATATGTAACAACCATAAAATATGTTCTACTTCACCTTACCCACAAAACTAAATACACAGTACATAATCTTACCTACAAAACTAAATACTACACAGTACATAACCTTACCTACAAAGTTAACAAATCACTTTCCACTGCCTCAAAACATCATTACTCACTGTTACTCCCCTAGCCTCAGAACCCATAAATAAATGCCCACAGAACAATAAATTCTCATATTTAATCAAATTCAGATGCTGAATAACTTATAGTTCATAAATGTATCTGATCTGATTTGACAAATTGTAATACTACATATAGTAAATTAATTATTTTGTTCTATTATAAAGCTGTAATGATTCAAAATTGTAATGTTCAAATTTCATTGATTAAATACTCAATTGTTTACTGTAAATCTTAGCATTTAATCTGTTATAGACTAAGTAATCTTAAGTTAATGTTAAGTTTGCCCATAATGCTCTGCATACAAGGGGCTTTTGGCATGTGCACCCCATGACTATAATACCTTGTACAACTTTGCATCATGTCCAAATAAACTATTCTATTCTATTAACCACTACAATGGTATACTAAATTATAAAAAAATCCAAAAATGTCATAAAATCATAAACCAAATTGTTAGTAAACTAACCTAAATAAATTGTTCAGCAGTTATAATTTATGCTGCTCACAATGCTCTTGCATAACCAGGGGCTTTCTATAAAGTGGTATGTCAATGTCAATTAATCCTATATCAATTGTTATTATATCATTATTGTTATCGTCTATTGATTGATAATTACCCTCTTAGGTTAAAGCTTGATACATTCTTTCTAGTCATACTGATTAGGCTTTTTTCTTTTTCCCTCTTTATCAATTTCAGCTTAGTTATTATTTTCTCACAGCTGAAAACAATGGCTGTTTTGGTTCTTAAGTTTAGGTTTCATAATTCTGGTTACTAGGTACAGTATATGCCTCATTGCTGTCTTATAGTTCATCATAGACCTGCAAACTCGGTCAGTTTATACAATAGTATTTATTTTTCTCTTCAGAAGGGTGCTTAGATGCTGTTGAAGAGCTCATGCTCCAAGGAATTGGAGCTATTCTTCCCTTGCTTGGATCAAAATTCATTACTCAGGAGCTGTATAATAACTTCCGAGATTGTTGCCTTCCTATAAATTTCATAATTTAATAATATACGTTTTTTTCAGTCACCATTCTAAACAGATTATGATGGGCGTAGCACCACAGTTGTTGCACTACTAATGCTGTGCACCCCGTGCACAACACTTGCAACACAACGTGTACTAACACTGTGCACCCCGTGCACAACACTGGCAATACACCATCACTCCACAAATCAAAAAATTTTGTTTTCCAGAATGGTTTATGGTTAACTGAGTTTGGGTTTAATTAAAGTCATTTGACTACACGAGGGTCATTAAGGCTGCATGTAACCTGTTCATCACCAGTCAAAAATACTTCACTCCCTAAAATAGGGATAGATGTAGATAAATGAAGAATTAGACACTAGTTCAACACGTGGGTACCTGTATTGTGGACTGACTGATGGCCTGATCACATCAACTCCATTGACTGATTACCTCAAACTCCTTCTGATCTTCATTCTTTTATGTATTGGACTGATGAAGCCACCGGTTGGCGAAACGTTCCCACAATAATGGTACCCAAGTGTTGCACAAGTATATAATTCATTAGGAATTGAAATATACTCTCAGTGTACTTACAGTACACCGACACACACACACACACACACACACACACACACACACACACACACACACACACACACACACACACACACACACACACGAATGACATAACGGAAGGGATAGACTCAGAAGTGTCCCTGTTTGCAGATGATGTGAAGTTAATGAGAAGAATAAAATCAGTCGAGGATCAGGCAGGACTACAAAGAGACCTGGACAGGCTGCAAGCCTGGTCCAGTAACTGGCTCCTTGAATTTAACCCTGCCAAATGTAAAGTCATGAATATCGGGGAAGGGCAAAGAAGACCGCAGACAGAGTATAGTCTAGGTGGCCAAAGACTGCAAGCCTCACTCAAAGAAAAAGATCTTGGGGTGAGTATAATACCGAGCACATCTCCTGAGGCACACATCAATCAGATAACTGCTGCAGCATACGGGCGGCTGGCAAACCTAAGAATAGCGTTCCAATACCTCACTAAGGAATCATTCAAGACTCTGTATACCATATACGTCAGGCCCATACTGGAGTATGCAGCACCGGTTTGGAACCCACACCTGGTCAAGCACGTCAAGAAATTAGAGAAAGTGCAAAGGTTTGCAACAAGACTAGTCCCAGAGCTAAGGGGATTGTCCTACGAAGAAAGGTTAAGGGAAATCGGCCTGACGACACTAGAGGACAGGAGGGTTAGGGGAGACATGATAACGACATATAAAATACTGCGAGGAATAGATAAGGTGGACAGAGACAAGATGTTCCAGAGAGGGGACACAGAAACAAGGGGTCATAATTGGAAGTTGAAGACTCCTATGAGTCAAAGGGATGTTAGGAAGTATTTCTTCAGTCATAGAGTTGTCAGGAAGTGGAATAGCTTAGAAAGCGACATAGTGGAGGCAGGAACCATACATAGTTTTAAGACTAGGTTTGATAAAGCTCATGGAGCAGGGAGAGAGAGGACCTAGTAGCAATCAGTGAAGAGGCGGGGCCAGGAGCTATGACTCGACCCCTGCAACCACAAATAGGTGAGTAAATAGGTGAGTACACACACACACACACACACACACACACACACACACCTTTCAATGTATATCCTGAATGACTTATATAAAGAAGGTCAAGCAAGAGCTAATATTAGTTGCTAGTCTCTCGAAGAACCATTAATAAAGAAAAAAAATATTCGAGTCAATAACACGAATGAAAACAATACATTGGAAACTGATACTAAATTGTTAATTCTTTACAGCATTCACATATATTGTACGGCAGCTAGAACACTGAGCATGTAATGCCAACAGAGAATAACTGTACATCACTACCCTAACAAAATGAGAAATTGTGTAACAAGTAGCTTGAATGAACAAACCATTCTTCATGTACTCTATGCTTATGAAATTTCTTGCAGGGATTGTGGAAGAGGTGTGTGACACCAACACGTTGTAGGTAAAAGACACACATATGCTGAGCAAGACATTGAGAAAACGTTTCACCACAAAGACTGAATGAGGCACTTGTGGCTAAACGTTTCCTTAATAAATGTCTTGATCAGTGCATATCTGTCTTTTAGGTACAACTTGAAGGGACTGTAACCAATCATATATTAGGATAAACAGGAAGGAATTTCAATGCTAGAGTAACTGGATATATGAGGTCTGCTAGAAATTTAAAGGAGGGTTTAGAAGTTTTCCAAAATGTTAAGATTCATAACTGCAATATTACTTTTGAAGATACTACCACTACTTATAGATCAAATTGTGTAAGAGTAAAATCCTGGCGTCTACTATAACTGTTTTACAGTCTGGTGCCAATAACTCGTAAAGCAAATTGAAACCTTGGCACTGAGGTCCCTGGATTCTTCCCATTCTAGGTTACAGGATCTGATTTTGCGTAAAATTACAATGAGGGAGAGCTAAACCCGTAGGAGTCATATAGCACATGGGGAATGAGAGGCAATCAGGTTCGATCTAAGGAAGAGGAGGATAGGTCCCCTCCTTTGGATCAAGAGCCCCTCACCGGTATCAAGGTACCTCCCTGGAGGTTCATATATAAAGCTTCAATCGCTGAACTCTTTTAATCCGGTGAAAACAGTCTCATTAAAATAGCCAGATGAAATCTTACTTATACGAAGACTTAGTTGTTTATATTACCTGGCCTGAGGGTGGCTGTTGAAACTGAGGATTGAATTGTGTGGTAGGTGAAAATGGAGGTCTCTGGAATGCTGCAGGATTTTGAAATGCTGCAGGATTTTGGAATGCTGCAGGATTTTGGAATGCTGCAGGATTTTGGAATGCTGCAGGATTTTGGAATGCTGGAGGATTTTGGAATGCTGCAGGATTTTGGAATGCTGCAGGATTCTGGAATGCTGCAGGATTCTGAAAAGCTGGATTCTGCGCTGCTGAACCTTGCAATGCTGGATTCTGTAATGCTAGATTCTGAAATGATGGATTCTGCAATACTAAATTCTGCAATGCCTGACTCTGCAACGCTGGATTCTGCAGTGCTGGATTCTGTGCTACTAGGTTTTGAAGTCCTTGTGGATTCCCTTGGGCGAGTCCTTGTTGAAGAACTTGGCTGAGTGCAGACAGTGAAGGAGATTGTGAACTGAAAATATACAAAAGAAAAAAAGTATTGAATTTCTTCACCCGTTGAGGCTCTATATATCTGAATTATATAATTTGTTCTATAACTTGACTTTTATACTATGCGTCTACAAGACAGTAATTAACAAAAATTCAATGTGGGCTTGTTAAAGTCAGTTATGCATTTGTCAGCAAGTGTACAAACAGAATTAAGGAAGAAAACGGAAAACGAGAAGAAAGATAATTGTTGGGATTATTAACCCGGAAGGTTACAGTAACCCAGAATAAGCCAGGACAATTAGAATGTCATGGCGGACTATAAGGTTTAAATTTAAAGACTACTTTAATGCCGGTGAAGAGCTCTTGATTCAAGGACTTGATTGCCTCCTATTCACCAGGTGCTGTATGACGCCTACGGATTTAGTGCTTCCCCATGATTATAATTATATATATATATATATATATATATATATATATATATATATATATATATATATATATATATATATATATATATATATATATATATATATATATATATATATATATATAAACTCATTTTGCAATCATGAGATACATTTAGGTCACAATACATGTTATAAAATTTAAATACTAGATCTAAGGAGCTTAGTATCAAATCATTTCTTTATCTAGTGGTCTGGTGGCTAAAGCTCTCGCTTCACACGGCGAGGGCCTGGGTTCGATTCCCAGCCAGGGCAGAAACATTGGGCGTGTTTCTTTACACCTGTTGTCTATGTTCCCCATCAGTAAAATGGGTACCTGGGTGTTAGTCGACTGGTGTGAGTCGCATCCTAGGACACTGACCTAATCTGCCCGAAATGCTCAGCATAACAAGGGACTTTCTATATAGTAGTATGTCATTGATGTCAGCTAGGCCTGTATACCATGTACATGTACTTGTAGTAAATAAAGATATTATTATACTCCCTCAACTTCTATAGTTTCCTACAAGTTCTAGCCGATTTCAAGCTAGTCTGTGAGGAGGTAAAATTTAGGATCCTGCATAACGTTCAGAAGACACTGGCTGCCTTTGTAAGACATGAACATGGCTGGAGGGTTAACGTGAACCCCCATGAAATAAATTAGCTCCACTGGGATCTTGTAGGGATAGAAGGATGTTGGCTTTCAGGCTAGGTCGGTGGCGCAAGTACTTGTCCTTGACCTTCGTCTGCCGAGATTTAGATATATTCAGAGCAGCATGTTCATCACGGTAAGTCACCAAAATGACCTTACCGTAGGTCCCATTCCCAAGAACTTTGTCCTTGGTACGGACATGGTCGTCCATGACAGCCTCGAGGAACTTCGTTGCTACCAACGATTAGTCAAGGACGAAACAAATATATCTCATCGTCTACAAGGATTACGTTCCTTGAGCAAGATGCCAAAAGTGAATTCGCGCATAAAGAGCTAATATTTCCATGTGAGAAAGCGGAGACACTTTCTGAACTCTTCTTATCTCTGCACTTTTTGCACTATATTTTGTCGCTTGAGTTACAAATGGGTTATTTAGGTCCTTTATGCGCATCTCGAGACTCATGGCAGAATACTATACATGAATCGCAGATCTGAGCCAAACTTGCAAATAACAGCATAATACCAAATGTGAACAGTTGTGAGGGACGAACAGGCTGGTACTGGAGTAATACTAGACGTGTCTGGGATCGGAGTCCAGCTTGTAGAGAGCAAATGTATATAAAAAAAAAACTCGTAAATTACCGTGTACGCGAATTAAAACTAGCTGATATTAAAGCCATATTGTCTGTAAAGGGTACTGATCTGTATGGTGGCATTAGCTAAGTAATTTATATAAATGAGACAATGAAGGAAGACGAATATGAGTGAAGGCGGGTTTTTCTTTTATTAAGGACGCCTAAGGAAAAATATGTACTCCTACTCAATTCATATAATTCATGTAATAATCCATGAGTTATGCTCACTCAAAAGACATCACATAAGCAGGGAATGTAATAAAATCTTGTCCTTGTAAAAGGTACAATATGCATAAATTTTTTTTTAATTGTAACTCAATTATGAAATTTAAAGATTTCTTAAAAGTAAGAAATCTGTTTACAATTATTTATCCTGTTTAATGCAATGTAAACCAGTCGGAGTAACTTAGAGTACATAAAAGTACTTTCATATATAAAATACTTAAATAACCTCACAATAAATACTTACGCTTGTGAAGCGCTTGTCTGAGAGGTGGCCAGGGAGCACATGAGTCGCTCCAGGCACTGGAAGCGGTCGTATGTAGGGATCGTACTACGCAACATGTCATCTACATTCTCTAAAGCTCTGCAGAGAAAGAAAGACATTTGTTTGTTTGTTAAGTACACTGGTAGTTGAAAATCTGCAAGAATGATGTACGAATGGAAGGAATACCATAATTTTCTATCATTTGGTAAGAATGTCTAGGAACTTCAGTATATAATAATAATATCTTTATTTCTACAAGTACATGTAAATGATATACAGTACTACTATATAGAAAGTCCCTTGTTATGCTGAGCATTTCGGGCAAATTAGGTCAGTTTTGTCCCAGGATGCGACCCACACCAGTCGACTAACACCCAGGTACCCATTTTATATTGATGGGTGAACAGGACAGCATATATTTTTTAAAAAATCGCGAAGAGGAAGAATTTTATGTTAATAAAATGTAGTTTGTTGAACGAAGTGAGTTAAGTGAGACAGTGTATAAAAAAGTTATGTAGAAAGAGTTAGCACATGGGTCACAATTTGTGACCTTAATCTATATGAAAAACAATGTTTAATTACAATATTGACAGGTTGACGAACACAATACATATATGGAACACTTGGGCATCTTTATTGCTGAAACATTTCGCCTTCACAACAGGCTTCTTCAGTCGAATGTAACACTGGAGACAGTGGAAGTAGTAATTATGAGGTGGTCAGTCCCTCAACCTTTATAGCAGGTGACTGACCACCCCCTGCCAAGGCTGACGGACTGATCACCCTCAAAATTACTACTTCCACTATTTCCCCAGGGTTACATTCCTCCCTTTTTGACTGAAGAAACCTATTGTAGAGGATAGACATTTCGACAATAAAGATACCCAAGTATTTTTTTTTTTTTTTATATTTTATTTGAAACATATTTCAACATACATAATAATATTACAAAATCCAACCACCACCATAACACTCGTCTGAACATGAGGCAACCTCACAAAACTAAATACAACCTTGTCCTCCAATAACATAACGTACAATCAACATTAAACATCAGTTATGAAGGAATGCAGGAGACTTAAGCAAAAAATATTCATAAGGAACACACACACCATACAAACAACCAACACAGAGGTGGCCAACCCTGACGCCTTCCCATGATCCCCCCCACCCGAAAAACCAAAAACAAACCCCAACCTAAGCCTATCCCGAAGAACCAACCCCTCCGGAACACACAGCCACACCCCCTCCTACTGTCGCCCCGTCCAACTCGTAAGAAGTCGACCGTCATCACCACCCCGCCAACCCCCCAATACACAAACACATACGTGAC
Source organism: Cherax destructor (assembly GCA_009830355.1). Taxonomy (NCBI): domain Eukaryota; kingdom Metazoa; phylum Arthropoda; class Malacostraca; order Decapoda; family Parastacidae; genus Cherax; species Cherax destructor. The sequence continues at coordinate 157,574 of WNWK01002184.1, forward strand.
CCTACCATACCTAACACAAACACACGGCCCTCCCCCAGTCGCAGAAAAAAGCCCCCCAACAACCCCTATAATAACCCACCCACTGTTAGATTTCTGTAAGCCAGACTAAACTTCTCATCCCAACCACCCCCATACACCAGCCTGTTTCTACACTTTGTACGATACATTCTTGCAGCCAGAGCCCTGATCCTTTCCTGGGCCCCCACCTCCCGCAAACACCAAGACCCACACACGAAATCTACCACACAATACATGAGACCTCTCCTGGCACCACCTACCAATCCACCGAAGTCCAGGAAAAGGGCTCTCAACACCTGAGTCCCTCCCCCAGCTTGTGTACCACCCCCATCCATTCCTCACCGAACCCAAAGCCTCACAGAAATAAATCGCGTGCAGCTCGTCTCCCCATGCCACACCTCTCACATCTACCATCCTGTACCAACCCCATATTGTATAACACCGCCCTGGAAGCGACCGTCCCAAGCAAGAATCTGTACATTTGTTCCCGATCCTCGCACGTAACCTGAGTCCCCTAAAATCCCTCCAAATCCGTACCCAATCGTATACCGGGAAAACCGCCACACCCTCTACTACCTGATCCCCCTCACCAAAACCCATCATCTGCTTCACCTTCAACTTTGCGATTCCACCATGACCAATAAATTTCTCAACAAATCTCTACAGTAGTCAATCTCCTTTCCCCTCCACCACTCCTGCACCTCCGCAACACCCCCACCACCCCATCTCCCTCCTCTCCCAAACCCCTCTCCTCACCAGGCAACGTTTCACATACATACAAACCAGCCGCTTCTCCAACCATATTAACCCCAAACCTCCCTCCCAACCCCATTCCTAACCACATCCTTCCGCAACCAATGCCTCCCATTCGCCCAGATATACTTGAAGACCCTACTTCAATCTCATTTACATCCGCCCTCAACAGAGGTACACACCAACTACATACCAAATCCTATGTAGACTAACGTATTCACAGCTTTAACCCTCTGCCTCAAGGTAAGATCACTCGGTCTCCACGCTTGCATACACATCTTTACCCGGTGCACCACCCTACCCGAATTCACCTCCTTGTCTGATACCTGTCTCGCATGTACACAACCACAAATAGTGATGCTATCCACCACCACCCAACCATGGCCCTGACCCAATCCCCCACCCATGATCCCACCTCCAACAATTTAGATTTCTCACTATTCACACTCAACCCTGTTGCCCCACAAAATATCCGTAAACACCTTCTAACCGTCTCCAACCCAACCTCACTTCCCAAGAGCACCGTCGTGTCATCCACGTAACCCACGATGCCCTCTATTCCACGCCCCCTTGCACCCCACGTTCCATTAGACGATAGAAAGAATCTTGTACGCAAGCAAAGAGAATCTGCGACAGGGGACACCCCTGCCGCAGACCCCTGCCCATCCCCACCACACTCCCGAGCCTCCCATTCACCTGTATTCGAACACACGCCCTCATATAACGTCCTGACCCAATCCACCACCCTCCCCAAAACCCTGTCTCCTCAACACCTCAAACAAAACCTCTCTTTCCACACTATCATACGCCCTCTCCAGTCCAAAGCTAGGATGCCCCCTCCCTACCCCTGTCTAAAAGTCCTTAATCCTCTCATGCCCCATAAGCACGCCCCTTCCCGGTATCCCCCTGCCCCCGCAATCACTCCCCCAAGCACCCTTTTCATCCTGTTACCCAGTAATTTGGCAAAAATCTTATAATCAGCGTTCATAAGCACCAACGGCCTGTAGTTACTCAACCGGTTACCCACCTTCCCTTTCTTCACCAATACCATCACGCCCATTCCCATCCCCTGTCCCATCCTCCCAACCCTCCTCATCCTATTCATTACTTCTGTCACACAACCCCTCACACTATCCCAGTTATCCTTGTAGAACTCATTTGCCAACCCATCAATACCAGGAGCTTTCCCTCTACTCATCCCACTTACTGCCTCCCAAACCTCTGCCTCACTAATGACTCCCCCCCCACCACCCTCACACCACTCCTCCAATCTCCCCGTATCCCCTCCATCAGTTCATCACGAGCCTCCCTCCGTACCCCCACACTGCCAAGATACCTCTGAAACCATTTGTCCACGTACACCCCAATCGCTTCTGTACCCCTAATTTCCATCCCCCGTTCGTAACCATCCACACTCTCCTCCACCTCCACCCTTTCCATCGTCATTCTCTCCCTACGCACTCTACATTGTCCCAATACGTGTTTTGAAGGCCTATCCCCCCACAAAACATCATCAATACCCGCTTGTATCCTACATGCCTCAAACCTCTCATTCTGTATCTCTATCAACCTATTCTTCAATTCCCTTATCTCCCCCGTAACCTCACGTCCCGCCTCCGCGTAACAACTCCGTAATTGGCCTTCAATATATTGTTGCATCCCATATCTCCATCTCGCCTCCTCCTTACCCAAACCTTGATAAAACTTACGAATCTGCGGCTTTCCCACCAACACCCACCAACCCACCACATCTTCCTCCCGTCGACCCCGTTCCCATAACCCATCCCACCAACCCGCAAACTCCGCTCTATTACCCACACCAGATAACAGCCTCACGTTCAATTTCCAGTACCCCCTGTACCACCTGGCCGCACCTGACCAATCTACCTCAACCAACACCCCCCTATGGTCAGAGAAACCCACATCCACATAATTAATCCTACCTACCACCACGGACCCTGACACATAAATCCTATCTAACCTGGCCCCGTAACCTCTCCTTACAAAAGTACACTCCCCCGGGCCCCCAACCCCAACTACATCCCCCAACCCCGCACTCTGCAATAAATCTCTCAACTCTCCCAACACACACCCGCTTTCCCTAGGCTCAACATCCCGCACCCGAATCACGCAATTAAAATCCCCTCCCACAATCGACACCCCTGGCAAACCCCGAAAAGCATAAATCATTACATCCCTTACAAAGTCCACTTTCACCTTCCTGGAATGATCTGCTGGCATGTAAACACCCAGGAAACATACCCTCACCCCACCCCACTCCCCCTCTACCCGAACAATTCGACCCCCCCCACACTCTTCCCATGCAAATAATGTAAAAGGGCTAGATTCTGCGACCGCTACCGCCACTCCTCCCTTTAATTTTCCTGACGAACCAGCATACACCTTGTACCCTTTCAACATCAACTCACTCCCACATCTAAAATTGTGTTCTTGTAAAAAAGCCACATGTACACCATACCTCCTTAAAGTGCCTTCTACCCACGCCCGTTTAAGCTCATCCCGTAACCCATTTACATTTAACGTTAGACACTTGAAAACTCCTGTAAGGATTTGCCCTTAGGCCGCGATGGAGGCTGCGAGACCGCCTTCCCCTTACCAGCTTTACCCATCAGCTTCCCACCCTTGATCTGTTCACTACCATGCAACAACCCCAGGTCCTTTCTCGCCACCTCCACCATTGACTTTTTACCTGTCCTCTGTGCTGGTGTTAACATATCTTCACTATCAGTCCCCGTGCCCGGTCTTTTCCTGGACCCTGCCACCACTTCCATACTACCATCCATCTCTACACTCTCCTGCCTGTGTACCTCTACCGATACTTGCTCCTGAACAATGGCTTGCTGCTCCGCACAACTGTTCACCAACTCATCCACCACACACGCAGCTTCAATCACACCCTCACATGCCTCCCCACTGAGCACCGGCAATGGGTCATCCAACAACTCCCTCAATGCCTCCACCAAAGGGGCTTCCTCTATGCTGTCAGCCAGCGCCTCGGCGCCAGCAGCAGGCACCTGCCCCTCCGATCGTGGCAGCGTCTGACACACCACCGTCGACCCTTCGACAATCTCACTCCATAGTTTAGGTCCAACCTCCTTGTCAACCACCGGGTCCTGCACCTCCTCCCGCCCTCCTTCGCCCTGGTCTCGTCGTCCAACATCCATTCTCGGTCCTCTCCTCTGCATGCAGTCTGCCGCCACATGCTCATACGCTCCACACAACCTGCATGTCCTCCTCTGTCCCGCGTACGTTACGTAGAGCTGGGTCCTAAAATCCTGCAGGACAACATAAGAAGGGATGGGCCGTCGTAAAGTCATCTTGAGCGAGTACGTCCCTTCGAACAGACCTACCAACGGTCCCTCGCTCCACTTCCCAGCCATTGCCGCATGCACGATGCCGTAAGCTCCAAAAGCGTCGCTGATGTCCATGGGATCTGATTCGAATGGGACATTCTTGACCCTGATCCACGTGTAGGTACGGGACACGTCTTTCAGTCGTACTTGTAATCCAGAGTGCACTGTATATACCCTGTCTTGATGGTGGTCTACGGTCCTCTCGTAAACTTCAGCCGTCAAGAACTTGACGAAGACTCTGTTAACTCCATTTAGAGCTACTCCGTACAAATCTCCTGTCTCCAACCCTTAGACATCTCGTAAGATATTAGGCAGCACTGTCGTCACTGTAGCCTGTTGCAACACCCCAGACACCATGTCTATACAGACGGTATTAATCCTGCGTCTGCTCGCCGTCGCCATGTTGACAGAAAATGAAGTTTCCAGTGCTCGCCGCTAGGTGGCAGCTCGTGGAACAGCACACCCTCACCCCACAAACGCTGGGTGGCTAATGAACCTTTATAGCAGGTGACTGACCACCCCCTGCCAAGGCTGACGGACTGATCACCCTCAAAATTACTACTTCCACTATTTCCCCAGGGTTACATTCCTCCCTTTTTGACTGAAGAAACCTATTGTAGAGGATAGACATTTCGACAATAAAGATACCCAAGTATTGCACATGTGTGTTACTCATCAAAACAATTATAGCTTTATATTGTGATATAATAATCCGTGTATAAAGCGTACCAAGTAATGGAAATGGTTTTGTGGTGTAAAGATGTGTTTTGATGGATGTGAGCGTAAATATCTGAGCAGGATGATAGAGAATGATTTCTTGTTTTAGGTCACTTTACCTTGTTAAGTAAGAGGACACAAGTGCAACTAATGTGCGAAACGTTGCTACAATAAAATGTCACATTAGTTGCACTTGTGTCCTTTTACTTAACATATTGTAGGTAATTCTACCAACATTAGTACACTTTATCTTGGCGTGTAACGCCCGATGTGGTAAAAAAAAGAAATTAAAGTCAATTCTAAGTAGTATATATATATATATATATATATATATATATATATATATATATATATATATATATATATATATATATTATATGTATAACACACATATCAAGAGACATGCGCCTCTCGGTAAATATAATAATAATAATAATAATAATAATAATAATAATAATAATAATAATAATAATAATAATAATAATAATAATAATAATACTTTATTGAGACATGGTACAGTGATACATGGTTGGGTAGACAAGATACATAGTTATTGATGAGATGTACATGCCAAAAGCCCCTAATATGCTGTGCATCTGAAAGACCATTTAATGCTCGTCTTCTGTTTACTGCACATTCACCAATATCATAATAAAATAAAAAAAATATATGGGAAGTGCTACATCATGTCAATATAAATTTAAGGATTTTTTAATTAATTAGTCATAGTGATTTACCACTATGACACAACGACTCAGAGAAGAAAACATATTGCCCATCACTCGCTTGTTAGTCGAGTTTTCAGAAAGGCTAAAAAATCGATGTCTAACATTGGCCCACTGAACGTCAGCTGACCCATTCCACTTTCGCACCGCAGACATTCTACCTCTCAACCTCCATTGCTCAAGTTCCTTCGTAGATACTACCAAGTTCGTAGCAGCGGCACGTGGAATGAAGCAGATCATTCATCTCCACTGGAATGAAACAGATCATTCATCTCCACTGGAATGAAACAGATCATTCATCTCCACTGGAATGAAACAGATCATTCATCTCCACTGGAATGAAACAGATCATTTATCTCCACTGGAATGAAACAGATCATTCATCTCCACTGGAACGAAACAGATCATTCATCTCCACTGGAATGAAACAGATCATTCATCTCCACTGGAATGAAACATGCTAACATATTGTCGTCTGCTAGAGGTTCAGTCCCTTTACCCATCAATACTTTAACGATACTTTCACACCCTTCTTCCAACCCTACCATTCACCTGAGATTCATACACTATCTTCATACACCCTCTTTCACTATCTTCAGTCCATTACATCATTACTGTAATGAATTGAACAAGCCACTTGTGGGCAAAACGTCTTCATAACATAGATATCAGGGGTTACACGTGTCTCGTTCACAAACACTTATATAAACTCTTCATACATTCTACATAACCAGAACCTTTCAAAAATCCTTCCTCCACTCTTTGAATTGGATATTTCAGTACCACCACGTTTCTCTCTCCTTGATATACCCAACTTAATTCCTTCCATGACTCGCGAAATCGTAAAACACGTTTGCAAACAAATCACAGAACGGTCGGTCTCGAACCTACGACAGGCGAGTCCAGCCATGGGATCGAGACCCACCCGCTCTGCCATCCAATTCCTTCAACTTCTTTCTTTTTCAAAATCGTCAACCTTTTAAACTTTGGATTACGATTTCTAGGATTTCCACTTTCATTTGTAACATCTCGAATATGTGTGTGTGAGCACATTAATGTAATCAGTGTTCAGTATGTATTAAAAAACGTAGATTATTTTAATAATCTTAAAACTGTGTAGTACTTATATCGTTATAGTAAATTCAAGAGCTTAATAAGCACATTTAGTTTAGCAGTAACCATAGCATAAACATGCTAGAAAGCTATCATACGTGATAAAAATAGACCGGTAAGCCAGCGGAAGGCCTCGGTCAGATGACGAAAAGCTCCAGCTGTGGGTCATATGATTAAGACCCGCGTCAGGAAACACTTGTCCTGTTTCCTGACAAACCTATCATATACACCATACACAATTATTATAGATATATTATACACAGCTATCATGCATATACATCACACGCAGCTATCATACATATACATCACACGCAGCTATCATACATATACATCACACAGCTATCATACATATACATCACATGCAGCTATCATACATATACATCACACACAGCTATCATACATATACATCACACGCAGCTATCATACATATACATCACACACAGCTATCATACATATACATCACACACAGCTATCATACATATACATCACACGCAGCTATCATACATATACATCACACACAGCTATCATACATATACATCACACACAGCTATCATACATATACATCACACAGCTATCATACATAGAGAAAAGTTTCAAACCCTGTAATAGTAATGTATCAGATCCGGAGTAATTAAGATAAAATATACATATAAGATTAAGTGAGAAATAAAGTACTCAAAAATGTAATATATAAAACAATTTAATGTCAGAATAAAGAATGGAGAAAAGAGAACAATAATATGCAAGAGGTTATAATTGTTTTATATAATATATATATATATATATATATATATATATATATATATATATATATATATATATATATATATATATATGTCGTGCCGATTAGGTAAAACTGGTCAATTAGCAAGAACTCATCTAAAATTAAGTCCTTTCTAAAATTTTCTCTTATACGTTTAAAGATATATTTTTTTCATTTATGTTAATGTAAGAATTTATAATTTTGTACCAAGAGAAACTTTGAAAACCTACCTAACCTTATTACAACAAGCGCAATTTAATTTAGCCTAACCCAACTAAATATATTTTAGATACGTTAACATTAATTTAATAATAAACAAACACAATGAAATATATTTTTTTCGTTATGTTCAGAATGATTTTGGCGAAATTATTGCATACACAAATTTTCCCTTGTCTTATATGGCAAGGTGAGCGTTGCTTTTTAAGCCAAAATCGCAAGTTTTACCTAATCGGCACGACATATATATATATATATATATATATATATATATATATATATATATATATATATATATATATGTATATATATATATATATATATATATATATATATATTTTGTGGCTATTACATGAATACAGTTTGTGGATGAAAACTTAATGAAGGATTTGCCAATGGGCAATTTGAGAATCATAAAAAGAAACCTATTTTATGAAGGGATAACGCTCATACATGAAATATGAATAAATATGAATTTTATCACAGAATAGGCTACTAAAATATAATTATTGAATATTCTTTATCTTAACTGAGCATTAAAAATGTCAATGTTATTTCTGAGCAACAAAAAATTATTTGATATTGTCTTTTGTAGTTCAGAAATAATCCATTTATATTACAATATGTCCAAAATTATTAAAAAAAATATTTGCTCTACTAAAAGTTAATAAAATCAGTGCATAAGGTTTTTAATCTGTTGGTTAAAATGTATATCAGCAGTACAAAAAACGATGAGTAACTCCATGAACACCCAAATGAATATTAATATATAAGCTGACGTGAAGATCTAAGTGTAATTAGAATATCTGGTGAATGAAGGTATATGTAGCAAGACTTTCACCAGATTCTGTATATAATGTTGGCTTTCAGGTGGTGTTTTGTCCATGAAGAAAGAGACGTTAGTGTCCAGACACGGGTCTTGGTCAGACGATGACTCGTATTAGAGGCATTAATTACGGTTTCTCTCTCCAGAAAGTTTATCAAGCTCCTGGAGAGCGAAACGTGGTCGTAATAAATGTCTCATTACTTGCTCATGGTTCATTTTACCTAAAAAATTGTCAGTGATTCTGTCAATGTTTCTACAGTTGATGACCCGTGCTTGCATAGCTACTGGCTTACCCAGCTAGGCTTCCTAGTCCAGTTAAACCCGAGAGGATCACTGTAGAGTAACTTAAAGTTCAAAGTGTTGACTTTCTTAAGGAGATTTCAGACATGGTTGTTTACTGATCACCAGAAAGAAAATAATCTGAAATTAATGAGTGTGATGGGTTATCCTAGACGTCAGAGCTTAGTTCTTCATTCCTGCATTAAGTTTTAAACAAACACATGCATGAGGAAGGCACAGATGCAGCCCACCTGGCACATTTATTGGGCTCTCTGAAACATGAGTAGAGCATTAAATGTCTTATCAGCAGGGTGGAATGGTGATCTTTAGACCAGCCCTAGAGAAAAAAATCTTAATACTCCTTTCCCTTGCACGTTGGAGGAACACATGGTCAAGGTGTCTAGGGGTGTCCACCAAATAGCTTAAGTTAAATAAATATCGTTTAATTTTTTTTTTACGTCTGCAAATGTTTACGAGTTTTAGTTTGATATCTTTATTATGCACCCCATACCCATCCTGTGGGTGGTAGTCAGAGGATTACAGAGGTACATAATGGGTCCAGGAACTGGGCCCCAAAGTTTTGATAGCTGAACAAGGTGCAAAGGTAATATACTCCAGGTAGATCTGGTCACAATCGTGACCAAGTTACAAGGTAATGAACTCCAGGTACGATACTATGCTTTCAGTGCAAAATTAATAATTACACGAGGGAAACAAACCATACCACGGGTGGGGTTCGAACCCGCGGTCAGAGTCTCAAAACTCGAACGAACGAACGAACGAAGACTCTCAGGTAAGTACCCACGAAGGGTGATAGTAGATTGGATAGTTGAAGAATAGTGGGTGAGAGGAGTTTTAATTAGTTGAAGGGAAAGAGCCAGGGCTAAACCCAGCTGCGTAGCATTGGTTGGCATAATAGTTGTGGTAGTTTGAGGAGTGGTGGTGATCTGCATGTTGAAATCGCTCACTGCACGCACTGGACTTGATTCGGGAGGCAAGGGCAATTTTGGGCGGCAGCCATAACGTCATTGCTGGTATGCTATTTGTACTGCTTCTCGTTAATGATTGAGTGGGGTATGTGGGATGTTGCTGGTTAAAAGGACGTCTTTTAAGGTCCACCCCTGCAGAGGGCAGGGAAGAAGTTAGGTGATTGAAAGTATAGTATTAGGTGTAGAGAGGAGGAGGAGCAGGATTATTGATAGATTGAAAAAGGTTAAGATTATTGTCTGGTTGTCTGATGACGTCGTCTAGAAAGGTTGTCCAAGTGTCTTGGTATGTTTCAATACGGTCTATTTGTCTGTCACTGAGTTCTTTCCAGAACACGTTCAGAGCTGCTGTGCCGGTCCTGTTGTGGAGGGACTCGCTGGTGGCGAAGTCGTCCCACTTTGTTCCCAGCACCCACCGCAGTGCACGGTTCTGTACTCGTTGTAGTTTTAGGATGTTTGTTTTAGCAGCAAGAGAGAGGGCAAGAGGTGTGTATGTGATAAGTGGTCTTATGAGAGCCTTGTACAGGTGGAGTTTTGTGTTTGGGTGTGAGTCTCTGAGTTTGAACAGTCTACCAAGGGCATTACTGGCCATAACTCTTTTAGTGTTTATGTGAGTGTGTATTCTCAGTCTGGAGTCCAAGGTAACTCCGAGGACTGTAGTGTTGCGTGTACGTGGAATAGGTGTTCGTGTAGTGGTAGTTCTGAGGTAGACAGGCATTGGTCGGCGGTTTCCTCTTTGAAAGAAATATGTAATTTTGGATTTGTTGGCATTGGTTTTAATACGCCAGAGGAGTTCCCATGCACTAATCCTGTCTACCTCACCGTCGCGTAAGCCACTAGGCATGAGGGTACTGAAGCGGCTCTCGGTCTGCCAACCCATCACGGATTATCCAAGATTTCACTTATTTAAATGAAATATGAAAATTTCGTAAGTTTTTCTAAGTATTTTAACTACAAATATGCTTTCGAAATTATATATATATACAGGTGAACAATTGCGAAAATTCAGGAGTCAATCCGCTGCTAACGTGTTGTTACAATACAATCAGTTATTTTTGGTCATTATGTTAATTCCATGAATCACCCGACATAAGCAAAGTTAACAACAATAAGTATGTTACTCATAAGAGAACGACATGCTGCTTGCATAAGTGATTTAATACGATCAGTGTATTGGAAGATTCATACAGCTGCGTCGCTCTAGATAGTTTATACTGTGCGCTTCAGGCGCTGAATGTTAATTAAGTGAGCAAGCAGGGCTTAGTACTGGCAATTATCACGAGTGTGCAAGGTCGTAAGCAACGAAGACTGACATAATTCCATCATTGGCTAGTCTGAAGCCGTCCAGGAGCTGGCGTTTGACCCTGTGATGGAGTGATTGCGACTCCAAGTGATGGAGTGAGTGCGACTCCCAACTTTCTCTCGCACTCTCCCCACCGGACGAGTCACTCTCTGAAGAACCTGCAAATACGTCACAATTAGAGGCATACACGCTAGTTACATACCCAAGGATGTTACGCAGTTGTGGACCAAATAATCCACTAACAGTGTCCGCTGCTGCCTCGGCTCCTGCTGCTGCGGCTGCTGCTGTTTCTGCTGCTGTTCCTTCTGCAGCTTCTGCAGCCACGGGTTCAGAGGTATCATCAACACTGTTGCCTGCAAATATTAGAATAACCACCACCTGAACTCTTTGACCTGGTGAAGAGCTCTTGATTCAAGGAATTGGAGGTATTTTCCGCTTCACAGGAATAAATTTGATTACCTCCCACTCACTGGGCCCTGTATGACCCCTACAGGGTTAGCGCTTCGTCACGATTATAATAATTGCAATATACCAATGATGTTGATATAATGAATTTAACGATGTTTACATATTCTCTAGCAAGATATACACAGTGTGATGCATAGTGATACTGTATCAAGGTATACACAGGTGGGATACATAGTGATACACTGTACCAAGGTTAGAGAGTATCCTTGGGTCTCTAAATAACCATCAGCAGATACATCAGACCGGCTAATTAGTAACATCTTACAGTTGATGTTACAGTTTAAACCACAACATTGGTGGCGAATATGTGTCTTCATGGTCTAGAAAGACCCGTGAGCAAACACTAGGACATATTTAATAGAAAACGTTTCGGTCCTGGGACCTTGATCACTTCTGACACAGAGGTTAAAAAGGCAGTATATACAGACGGAGAGTGAGGTGTGTGTGACACATGAAGGTCACCATGTGTCACAACCCGCTCTCCGCCTGTATATACTGTCTTTTTAACCTCTGTGTGTTAGAAGTGATCAAGGTCCCAGGACCGAAACGTTTTCTATTAAATATGTCCTAGTGCTTGTTAACGTGTCTTTCTAAGAACATTTGTCGGTATTTATTACCAAGATTAATACCAGGTGTCTTCATGGAAATTCGTCAAGGTTTGCAAGGACTGTTATTACAGTTACAAAGTAGCGGGGCAGTAGGACAGTCTAGCAGTAAAGTCTCAGGGCCCAGTACTAAAGTCAAAAGAATCAGAGCGAATATTTGATGACATCAATGGAACGGAGAACACTGATGGGCGATCATCAACGCCTAGGGAATTTCATGATAAAAGGTCTGTTGAAAATGTTTATCCTTTGTTGGTTTTGTTCCAGGGAACATCTATTGCATAATTGTAGCCAAGATCTCTCTGTGGCATATCGAGTTAAGAGAGTCGAACAATTACACAGGCTGTAGTTTGTGTGGTTATGATTCTTATGATGCTGCCTAGTTATTTAGCTTGTGTGGTGAGGACCCTCATGACTTCACCTACTTATTTAGCTTGTGTGGTGAGGACCCTCATGACTTCACCTACTTATTTAGCTTGTGTGGTGAGGACCCTCATGACTTCACCTACTTATTTAGCTTGTGTGGTGAGGACCACACAAGCTAACAGACGACCTTAACCTCTATTTTCTGACCAGTGATTTCGTCAACATGCTTCAACTGTGTATTAGCTTCACCAGTTTTTGGTTAATTGATTTTTTTCGTACAAGCAGTCTTACGGAATAGCCATGGGCACAAAACTGTTTAATCATAGTTAACCTGCATTGGAGCAACTGCAGGAGGAAAGATTGAGGTAGAACATGATCAGAAAGGTGACTTGGCTGCGGTATGTGGGTTATATCCTGGTAATCGTGCCCACGTCTTAGCACCACTACACTTCTCAACATCAACTTCCTGGAAGCTCATCATGGAGGAGGAACACAATAATTGCCTACCCTTTCTTGACGTTTTACTTTGCAGTAATGACCAAAAATTGGATTTCTAAGTCTACAGAAAACATCAATCTTTTCAGAACTTCCTGTACCGCTCAGAATTAATCCGACGGCCTATTTGGTGTCATCGGAAAACTTGCTTACGTCGTTATTGATTCCCTCATTTATGTCGTTTATGTAGATTGTGAGCAACAAGAGACCCAACACTTACCCCTGTGGAACACCTCTTGTGACGCCTCCCCACTCTGATTTCTCCCCATTTATGCAAACTCTTTTACTTATCTGTCAACTACGCCTATATCCCTACTATTCTCTTTGCCTCTACTTTCCTCGACACTGTCTGGTGTGGAACTATCAAAAGCCGTACTGAAGTCCATATATACAATATCACATTCATTACTATAATCTTTTTTTTTTTTATTAACACATCGGCCGATTCCCACCAAGGCAGGGTGGCCCGAAAAGAAAACTTTCATCATCATTCACTCCATCACTGTCTTGCCAGAGGGTGCTTTACACTACAGTTATAAACTGCAACATTAACACCCTCCTTCAGAGTGCAGACACTGTACTTCCCATCTCCAGGACTCAAGTCCGGCCTACCGGTTTCCCTGAATCCCTTCATAAATGTTACTTTGCTCACACTCCAACAGCACGTCAAGTATTAAAAACCATTTGTCTCCATTCACTCCTATCAAATAGATTCGCCACCCAGCTCTCGTGAGAGAAGGGTGTGCTACTCTGGTCTCTGGCCCCTGGTGGAGACTGTGAGCAACTTTATTTTCACTGTCATGGCGGCGGTGGGCAGACGCCGCATCAACACCGTCTGCATAGACATGGTTACAGGAGTAATTCAACCTGCTGTGGCGGCTACAGTAATACCTACTATTCTTCGTGATATATACAACATTGATATGGAGGAACTGTATGGAGTGGCACTAAATGGAATGAACAGGATCTTTGTGAAGTTGTTAACAGCTGCAGCATATGAGACATTGGTAGAGCGACATCAGGACAACGTCTACACGGTCAATGCGACGTTGCAGGTGCGATTAAAGGATGTGTCTCGCACCTACACATGGGTAAAGGTAAAGAATGTGCCTTTTGAGGCGGATCAAATGGATGTGGGACGTGTCTTCAGCGAGTATGGGACAGTACATCTGGCAACGGCAGGAAAGTGGAGTGTGGGACCCATGGAGGGACTTCCTGAGGGATCTTTCACCTTAAAGATGTCGTTAAGGAGGCCCATTCCATCTTACATCATTATGACTGAGTTTGTACGCAAGTGTACGTGACTTACGCAGGACAAAGGAGGACGTGTAGGATATGTGGGAATTTTGATCATGTAGCAGCGGATTGTTTGCGGAGAGGTGCTCAACGAACCGCTGAACGCAAGATCCCGACAGAACCACAGGGAAAGTATGAGGGACGGCTGGTGATGAGGGACAGCAGCAAAGGACCAGGAGCTGGAGTGAATAGTGGAGGGTGTGGCAGAACCGTGCCACCCATCAGAGCCTACTTTGGGAAGAGAGGTGAATGAAAAGGAGGTTGAGGAAGTACTCTGTGATAGAGGAAGGCATGGATGTGCCTCTGGTGGAAGTGATTCAGGGATTACTGGATGATCCATTACAGGTGTTGCATGTTGGGGATGGGGCAGATTTGGTGGAGGAGGCACGAGTTGGGATTGACTCGGGCAGGAGAGTCCTGAGGTAGCAGCATTGGTGCGTGAGTGCGTCAATGTGGAGGTGCATCAGAGTGATAGTGGGGACATGATGGAGGTGGGGAGCGGGTCGCGGAAGCGATCTGGCACGGTCGAAGATCATGATGATATCTTGACACCGGCCCAGAGGGTCACGAAGAAGCCTTTGGTGGAAGTGAAGGGAATGAAAGGGAGGGAGTTGGCAAGAGATGATGGTAAGGATGTTGCTATGGGCAGCAAAAGTGTGGGCAAGGGGGGTGGTAAAGGAAGGATAATGTCACAGTCTGTGCAGAGGTCGAAAGGTAAACCCACTCATTTATATTCCAGTGTCTAACTATTAATGTTAATGGGTTGAGGGCAGAGGTCAAGCGACGGTGGGTAGAGGGAACTTTGAGACGGTATGGTGTGCAAGTGGGGTTCCTACAGGAGCACAATTATAGATGTGGCGTGAATTATGTTTGCAGGGATATGAGGTGTATGCAGGGTCTTCAGGGAAATTAAAAGGGGGTGTGGCAGTGGTCATTAGCACGTCAAGCCCCTTTGTTCTACGAGCGTGGGAGGAGAGTGGGGGCAGGGTGGTAAGGGTGGAGGGGATTGGGGGGTGAAGGTTTGTTTCGTAGGGGTTTATATGCCAGCGGGAGGCTTCTCGAAGAGTGAAAATTGATTTTTAACGATTACATGGTGGGGGCATTGGGAGGTTTGCCGGGCGTGGCAATATTGGGAGGATTTTAATAGTGTAATTAGAAAAAGGGATGTGGAACCTAGGGGAGCGGGGTGTGAGTTGGGGGCCTTGAGGGATTTATTGAGTAGTGCAGGTTTTAGGGACGTAGTGGGAGGGGATTTTGTGGAGTATACTTTTGTCAGGAAGGATATGCGGCGCGTTTGGATAGGGTATATGTGACGGGAGGGTGGTTGTAGGGAGGGTGCAGACTTTTGATGTGGGATTCTCGGACCATAGGGGTGTTCTGGCAGATGTGAGTTGGGAAGGGTGATTAGGTGGTATCAGAGTTATTGGAAGCTGAATGGTAGATTATTGACTGGCATGGGTAGGGCGGATGATTTTAGGAGGTGGTGGGGGTCATTGTGGAACAAAGGGAGAGGATAATAATGATTTGGTGGAATGGTGGGAGAGCTGTGCGAAAATAGGAATTAGGGAATATTATCAGAAGCTGGGGAGAGAGGAGTGTGCTGAGGTATGGTCTACAAAAGTATCTTGAGGGTTGTTGCAAGGTTGTTATGAGCGTGGAGGAGTGCAGGTGATGGATGAGATTCGAGGTTTGAAAGAAAGACTGAGGGATTTGCAAAATGAGAGGTTTGATGCGTGCAGAGTGAAAGCGGTATGGATGATGTTTTATGGGGTGACAGACCATCGCGGTACTTTGTGGGCAGGTGTAGGGCGCAGAGAGGCTATGACGATAGACTACCTGGATGTGGAGGAGGATTTGGAAGGATTCAATAGGGGTCAACGTTTACGGACGACTGAGGCGATGGGAGTTTACATGGATAAGTGGTTTGGGCGTATTTGCGGAGCAAGGGTGGGGGCAGGAGTGAAGGTGAGATTGTAGAGGAGGTGTGGTAGGGGTTTTGGGGACAAGGACAGGTTGTGTCTGGAGGAGAAATAACAGAGGAGGAGGTGTGGGAGGCGGTGAATGGAATGAGTAGGGAAAGGCGCCTGGTATGGATGGTATGGTGAATGAATTTTATAGGGTACATTGGGATGTGTTGAAGGAATGTATGGTGGCCTTGATGAATTGTATGAAGAGTAGGTGTAGAATGGGGAGGAGCAGGGCATGGGGGTGGTAGTATTAGTTAAGAAGAGTAATCAGGGAACATGGTGCAGAATTATAGACCTCTGGTAATGATGAATGCAGATTATAAAATCTTTGCGAAGGTTTTGGGGAACAGATTGAAGAGAGTATTGCAGAAGGTGATAGCGGAAGGACAACGTGGGATACCAGGTAGGTGTATGATTGAGGACATGAACGCATCAAGGGATTTATAGAGGGCTGGGGAGGAGTATTAGCGTTGGACTGGAAGGGGCATATGATAGTGTGGAGAGAAAGATGCTGTATGCGATCATGAGAAAACAGGGGTTTGGTGAGGAGGTAGTTAGGTGGGTAGAGACGGTGTATTCGGGGCTACTGTGCGTGTGCAGGTGAATGGGAAACTGGGAAGGGTGGTACGAATGGATAGGGGTTTGCGACAGGGATGTCCATTATCCCAGATATTGTTCGCGTGCATGCAAGATCCCTTTTACAGGATGATTGTGAAGGAAGTGGGAGTGGGTGGGATACAGGTAGGGAGGGGAGGAAATGATATAGTGGGGTACGTGGGGCGATACCACGGTGCTGGTGAGAATGGAAGAGGATTGAAGATTATTGAGGGGGCTCTAAGGGTGTTTTGTGCAGCTACGGGTATGAGAATTAATGGGCGAAATCGCGTTTGTTGGAGGTAGGGGCATGGATTGGAGGTAGATTGGCTGAGAGATATGGGTGGATTATTGTGGATAGTCTGAAAATTTGTGGTATTATGTATATGGGTGACAGTATGGAGGCCAGGAGGGTGAACTCTGGGAGGGTGGTGCAACTAGCGCTAGATAGGTTGGCGAGTTGGAGGGGGGGGATCTTTCCTTGCATCAGAGGGTGATAGCGGTGAACGTGCTGATCTACAGTAGACTGTGGCACGTGGCAGTGGTTTACCCTCTGATGCAGGAGAATGTGAGAGGGTTGGAGGTGAGGGTTTTAAGTACATTTGGGCTTTCGGTAAACACTGGTTGAGGAAGGAGGTGGTTAGGAAGAGAGTGGAGTTAGGGGGTTGGGGCTTATTTGGGTGGAAAGGAGGTTGATGTGTTTGTTTGTGAAACGGTGTATGGTGCGGCTGGGAGGCACTGAGGGGCTACCGTGGGAGCGGTGGAGCGGAGGTGCACAGATGGTGGGGGTGTATCGTTGGGGATGTGTTGGGATATATTGCGGCATTTGGTGATTGTGAGGAGGGTGCAAGAAGTGAAGGCTAGTGTTTTGGAGGTCGCGTGTGGGGAAGGATGGGATTGGAGGGGTGGCTGAATACCCTATGTATGATTGGGGATTGATCTGGAGGGTTTGAAAGGTATGAGGATTAGGGCTGGGGATAGGAATTAATGTATAGGTTTCTACATGGGGTGGTGGCAGATAAGGCATTGTTATGTCGGATGGGCATTGTTCGAGATGGGTGCTGTAAAAGATGTGGGTTGCAAGAAACAGTGATGCATGCTATATATTTTTGTGAGGAACTGGGGTGGTGAGAGAATGGATAGGCAGGGTGTTGAGGAAAATAGGGGTGGGGGTATTTCAGTATTGAGGGCTATGAGTATGGATATACGAGGGTGGGTGATAGAAGACGAGGGGTTTATGGTATTTAATGGTGGATTTCGTGTGTGTCTCCTGGAGACTGAGGGAGCAAGGGGTGGGGGAAAGGATTAGAGCTATGGGGGCACAATGTATAGGAGTAAATGCAGGAATCGGGTGGTGTATGGGAGTAAATGGGAGTCTGCATTTTCTGATGAGTATAGGAACATGGTTTGCGGGATGTATTGTAGAATGAAGGGGCTTGACGTGGTAGGAGGGTAAGCTCATCCTGGTTAAGGTATGATGAGTGAGCGTGGAGTTTTGGATGTGTATTAGGGTGTAGTTCTAGGTGGGGGAGTGTGTCTGTTGGGTCATAGTGGGAGAGGGATTTTAATTATCAAGGTAATTTTAGCGGTTGTGGGGAGATAAGGGGTTTTAGGGTAAGTGTGCATGGAGGGGGTTGGGATGACTAATGACGCAGGGGGTGGCTTTTCAAGTGGGGGAGGGTTTTGATTATAGGGTTAATCTTTTGTAAGGGATTGAGTGGGTTTACCTGACGGTTTTTCTTGGTCGGAGAGGCATGGGTCTGGAGTATGAGTAGGGGGAGCTTCTCTGTTGGATGATGACGTAGGGAATACAAAATATTAGACTCATGTACCTGTTTTGTATAATAAGGTACAGGGTTTAGGGCCTGCTTTAGTTTTATGTGTTTGGTAGATATATTTGCATGTGACAAAGATGCACCCTTGTGACAAAGGGTATTGGTTTGTTTCAAGTGTATTTTGACATTATATATAAGTTATGCTCTTTTATGTATGTCATGTATAAGGTATGTAAGTCATATAGGGTGCACGGGAATAATTGGATGTCATGTATCTAGTGTTGCGGTTTTTGGCATCTATTGGTGTGGCATTTTCATTGATGTACTACGTTGTAGTATTATATGTCACAAGAATACACGATTTCAGTAGAAAAATAAGTTTATTTGAGCTTAAGTTATTCTGTATCAGCTATAATATGGAGTAAAAATATTTGAAGACAACTGAAATGCAATTAGGTGGAGAATTAACATAGCAGCCACCATGTTTTGTAAAACTTTGTGAGGTGGGATGCATAGTAAAGTTTGAAAACAGTCGTCAATATTCTTATACAGTATTACAAGTTTCTTGTTCGTTCATTGTGTATTTCATCATTGCACGAAGTTGTATGTCTTATGAAAAGAATCGTTTCATATTTGTATACCATTTCTATGTATCATGTATGTTAAGTTTTTTTAAATAAAATATAAAAAAAAAAAAATCGTGCCCACGTCTTAGCACCACTACACTTCTCAACATCAACTTCCTGGAAGCTCATCATGGAGGAGGAACACAATAATTGCCTACCCTTTCTTGACGTTTTACTTTGCAGTAATGACCAAAAATTGGATTTCTAAGTCTACAGAAAACATCAATCTTTTCAGAACTTCCTGTACCGCTCAGAATTAATCCGACGGCCTATTTGGTGTCATCGGAAAACTTGCTTACGTCGTTATTGATTCCCTCATTTATGTCGTTTATGTAGATTGTGAGCAACAAGAGACCCAACACTTACCCCTGTGGAACACCTCTTGTGACGCCTCCCCACTCTGATTTCTCCCCATTTATGCAAACTCTTTTACTTATCTGTCAACTACGCCTATATCCCTACTATTCTCTTTGCCTCTACTTTCCTCGACACTGTCTGGTGTGGAACTATCAAAAGCCGTACTGAAGTCCATATATACAATATCACATTCATTACTATAATCTTTTTTTTTTTTATTAACACATCGGCCGATTCCCACCAAGGCAGGGTGGCCCGAAAAAGAAAAACTTTCATCATCATTCACTCCATCACTGTCTTGCCAGAGGGGTGCTTTACACTACAGTTATAAAACTGCAACATTAACACCCCTCCTTCAGAGTGCAGACACTGTACTTCCCATCTCCAGGACTCAAGTCCGGCCTACCGGTTTCCCTGAATCCCTTCATAAATGTTACTTTGCTCACACTCCAACAGCACGTCAAGTATTAAAAACCATTTGTCTCCATTCACTCCTATCAAATACGCTCACACATGCTTGCTGAAAGTCCAAGCCCCTCGCACACAAACCTCCTTTACCCCTCCCTCCAACCTTTCCTAGGCCGACCCCTACCCCGCCTTCCCTCCACTACAGATTTATACACTCTCGAAGTCACTCTGTCTCGTTCCATTCTCTCTACATGTCCGAACCACCTCAACAACCCCTCCTCAGCTCTCTGGATAATAGTTTTGGTAATCCCGCACCTCCTCCTAATTTCCAAACTCCGAATTCTCTGCATTATATTCACACCACACATTGACCTCAGACATGACATCTCCACTGCCTCCAGCCTTCTCCTCGTTGCAACATTCATCACCCATGCTTCACACCCATATAAGAGTGTTGGTATAACTATACTCTCATACATTCCAATCTTAACTTCCATGGACAAAGTTCTTTGTCTCCACAGACTCCGAAGTGCTCCACTCACCCTTTTCCCCTCATCAATCCTATGATTCACCTAATCCTTCATAGACCCATCTGCTGACATGTCCACTCCCAAATATCTGAATACATTCACCTCCTCCATACTCTCTCCCTCCAATCTGATATCCAATCTTTCGTCACCTAATCTTTTTGTTATCCTCATCACCTTACTCTTTCCTATATTCACTTTCAATTTTCTTCTTTTACACACCCTACCAAATTCATCCACCAACCTCTGCAACTTCTCTTCAGAATCTTCCAAAAGCACAGTGTCATCAGCAAAAAGCAAATGTGACAACTCCCACTTTGTATTTGATTCTTTATCTTTTAATCCCACACCTCTTGCCAAGACCCTCGCATTCACTTCTCTTACAACCCCATCTATAAATATATTGAACAACCACGGTGACATCACACATCCTTGTCTAAGGCCCACTTTTACTGGGAAATAGTCCCCCTCCCTCCTACACACTCTAACCTGAGCCTCACTATCCTCATAAAAACTTTTCACTGCTTTCAGTAACCTACCTCCTATTCCATACACCTGCAACATCTGCCACTATAATCTACCTCCTCAAATACTTTAGTAAAAAAAGTCAATAAATTCGTAAGGCAGGAAAACACCTTTGTAATACCGTGTTGAGACTCATTGATCAATTTATGTCTTTGAAGGAGGCTTCGAATAGCCTCGGCAATGATTACATAAATTTTTACCCACAATGGAGGTTAGGTTAATTAGTCAATAATTCGAAACTAACGACATGTCTCCTGCTTTGTATATAAATGTCTCATTTGCCATTTTCCACTTTTCTGGCACTATGCCAGCTTATAGTGATATGTTGAAAAGACTAATGAATGATGTGCATTGTTGAGTGTGTGTGTGTGTGTGTGTGTGTGTGTGTGTAAGTAACGTAACAACTGGACTAAGTTAAACACTTAATAAGTGCAGTTAGGTAGTGTGTCTGCCTGACAATTAATGGAACTCTAATTAATGCACTCAATGAATCACACGTGTTATTCGCTTCACATAAATAATATTAATATAAACTGAATTAAAATACTCTTGATTTTTTTTATACACTAGTGAAACAAACCTTTTTCAGTAGCTGTGTCAGCTTCGTCAGTGGTGGCGCCTGTCACCACTGCTGTCACCACTGCTGTCACCACAACTACCACCATCCACCACACACCACACTGCATCTGCAAAAACCATCTCAGATTAGTATGCATACAATATTTATACTGTATATATATTATATATATATATATATATATATATATATATATATATATATATATATATATATATATATATATATGCAAAAAGATCACAGTAAACAGGTGATATTAAAATATGCAAGACAACCACTATGAAAAAATAGAAAATTCCAAGCGCTTTCGTGATAATGTGAGCAGTCACGAAAGCGCTTGGAATTCTTCTATTTTTCATAGTGTTGTCTTCATATATATATATATATATATATATATATATATATATATATATATATATATATACAAAACCACTGTGATTATTATAATAAAAAAAGAGCTAAACCACAACCACTGTGAAAAAATAGTGAAATTCCAAATTCTTTCGTGATTTCTCACATTATCAAGGACCTATAAAAATAATAGGACAGCAGAGCGTCCAGTTCTAATGTTTGGTTTATACATGTGAGAGTTTCTAACCAAACTATTGATTTTCAAAAGGCCGAGAAAGTTGTATCAAGCAGGTCTATGGCTGCGAGAAATATAACTGAATCAAGCTTCATAAAAATAATTTTGATTTTAGTATGAATATTAGCTTAAGATGATACAAATTAAATTAATTTATAATTAATAAAATTTGGGAAGAATTTAAGTTATGTTTGACAAGTCCTCGACCATCCCACCGCAGCATAATGGGACGCGTGTAATGTCCTGTGTGAGGTGATATCTCAGCCTTATAGGTCTTCTGCTGTTCTAAAATTTTTACAGGTCCTTGATAATGTGAGAAATCACGGATGCGCTTGAAATTTCACTATTTTTTTCAATGGTTGTTTTGCATATTGTGAGATCACCTGTTTACTGTGATCTTATTGCATATTCGAGCAGGTTCGTGTCCTGTGGACGTAGAGACAATGTTTGTAAATAAATATATAAATAAATATATTATATATATATATTATATATATGTATATATAATCTTATTTGCATGTGAGAGATATTAAATGAAAATTAACATTAATTTATTGCTTGACTCTGGCTGTTATATTTGGAGCTACTCTCCCTTTCCTTGGATCAAATCAGATTACCGCCTGTTCCCCAGGCATTGTATACACTTTACAGGTTTAGTGCTTCCCCGTGAATATAACAGAAATAGACACAAGAGACTTGCAACATTTGCAAGTGAAAGTCTGCCGGATCTGTGACGTCATCACCCGCCTCCTACTACAGTACTATTATAATGAAGAATATTGACCCCAGAGGTTCATAGTGCTTTATGAAGAGGGTTCCAGTTCTTTGGATCAAGAGCCCTTGGCCAGCAACAAGACACCTCTCTTGAATGGTTCATAGTAACACTCAGAGAACCTGGCGCGTCCAGGGGCACGACGGTGCGAGTCTGGGTACACAGGCGAAACATCGCACCAGCTAGAGCCTCGACTACTGGTACACAGGTACACCTGGTACTGGTACACTGGTACAGGTGTACCTGTGTACCAGTAGTCGGCAGGATGGTCGGCACATGCAGGTGTAGACGCTTCCTTTCTCCTGATCTGTAGGGATTCATCTCAACGTCTTTCTTGAAGATATTGTCAGAGGTACTGTCAGTCTGCTGCAGTCAGACCAATGTCAGACCAATGTCAGACCAATGTCAGACCAATGTCAGACCAATGCTTCAGAGAACCCACAAGTTGGTAAATTAGACACATGTACAACACTTGGGTATCTTTACTGAGAACCCCAATGGAAATAAGTCACTGACTTTTTTGGGTCATCCTAGGTTCTCTACACATATGCTGCTATGTATGATAATCTATGTAACTGTATTTGTATATACCTGAATAAACCTACTTACTTATTCGCCACACAGTGGCTTCATCAGTCCAATACAAAGGAGAATGGTGAAGAACAGGAGGAGATTGAGGTAATCAGTCCCTCAGTCTTGAGTCGATGTAATCAGTCCATCAATCTTTTCAAGATTGATGGACTGATTACTTCAAACTTGCCTGGTTGATCAGGCTCTGATCCAACATGAGGCCTGGTCACAGACCGGGCCGCAGGGGCATTGACCCCTGGAAACTCTCTCCAGGTATACTCCAGGTATACTGTGTGGAGAAACGTTTCCTCAATAAAGATACCCAAGTGTTGTACATGTGTCCGATCCAGTCGGGATGATCTTATTTCAACCATGACTGGAGACTACAGGTTGGTGGGTTAATAGGGTTTAAAGCCTATCTACTACACTAGGGTCACTAAGGCCGCACGTCACCTCACCAGACTAGAATACTTTAATCTTTAAGATAAATATTAAGCTCTACGCATATATACGCTAAGTGAAATACAGTTCTCTGTGTATTATGACCTGTGAGACTACAGATTACAGCGGCTCAGTTCTTTCCTGCTTCGTGACCTATGACATGTAACTAGCACCCAGGTACCTAGTTACTACCAGGTACATATTTACTACTTGATATATATTTTTATGGACTTCTCATATGATTTTTTAAAAATATGATAAATATTTAACAATATAGAAAAGTGTGCTAAAACGTTATTTTATTGCATATTTCGACGATACTGTGCGGTTTGTAGCATTTTTTTGACAAACCTCAAAATATCGTACTTGAAAAAAAATTATAATTTTGCTTAATTTTCCCATTTAAGGTGTAATTAACACTTGTGAATGTTCAATAATAACTCACGTGGAGACAGAAACTCAGAAGATTGATTGATCTGTATATATCGACCCCCTTCTCGGGTCCTCTTCAGCAGATGAGGATCCCAGAAGAGGATCCAGTTATATAGGTAAGCAGATGTAATGAGACTTACCTATATGTCTCAGCCTACCAGGAATCTAACCCGGAATCTTTCAGCTGTAAACTACTTTTCCCTACGGTAGTGCTGTGACCCATGTGGGTTGAGCGCATTTTGTGATAATTTTTTTTTCCTATGGTTCACAATAGGGTAAGTTACCTCACCTACACATGTCTCAGTAAGACATGTGTAGGTAAGTTACCTCACCTACACATGTCTCAGTAAGACATGTGTAGGTAAGTTACCTCACCTACACATGTCTCAGTAAGACATGTGTAGGTAAGTTACCTCACCTACACATGTCTTAGTAAGACATGTGTAGGTAAGTTACCTCACCTACACATGTCTTAGTAAGACATGTGTAGGTAAGTTATCTCACCTACACATGTCTTAGTAAGACATGTGTAGGTGAGTTACCTCACCTACACGTGTCCTTCTCTTCCTTGGATCGACTGAATCATATTCCCCAGGAATATGACTCAGTGAAGTTAATATTGGTCGAACTTATTAACAACCAGAGGAATAAACCAGCAGCCCGCCCGGGTCCTGAACCCGCCCGGGTACTGAACCCTCCAGGGTACTGGACCCTCCCGGGTACTGGACCCGCCCGGGTACTGGACCCGCCCGGGTACTGAACCCGCCCGGGTACTGAACCCGCCCGGGTACTGAACCCGCCCTGGTTCTGGACCCTCCCGAGTACTGAACTCGCCCGGGTATCGAACGCTCAGGTACTGAACCCGCCTCGGTATCGAACCCTCGGGTACTGAACCCGCCCGGGTACTGAACCCGCCCGAGTATCGAACGCTCGGGTACTGAACCCGCCAGAGTACTGAAGATGGAACTACACACCCACACCCACACAGAGCCAGGAGCTATGACTCGACCCCTGCAACCACAACTAGGTGAGTACACACACACGCCCCGGTGGCCTGGTGGCTAAAGCTCTTGCTTCACGCACGGAGGGCCCGGGTTCGCTTCCCGGCGGGGTGGAAACATTTCGATGTGTTTCCTTACACACACACACACACATACAACAGGCCTAGTGTCTAATCGACATGTGCATAGGACAAACTGGTAACTAACACACACACAGAGATGGGGTACACCATAAAGTGTGGGACAATACATACAACCGAGGAAGGAGTGAAGAGGCTGCTAAGCGAGCTAGATACTTCAAAGGTGATGGGTCCTGAGAGAGGGAGCAGAGGCGCTGTGTACCACTAACAACAATCTTCAACACATCTATTGAAACAGGGCGACTACCTGAGGTATGGAAGACAGCAGACGTAGTCCCAGTCTTTAAAAAAAGGAGACAGACACGAATCATTAAACTACAGGCCAGTGTCACTGACTTGTATAGTATGCAAAGTCATGGAGAAGATTATCAGGAGAAGAGTGGTGGAGCACCTGGAAAGAAATGAGCTTATCAACGACGGCCAGCACTTTTTTAGGGACGGGAAATCCTGTGTCACAAACCTACTGGAGTTCTATGACAGGGTGACAGCAGTAAGACAAGAGAGAGAGGGGTGGGTAGATTGCATTTTCTTGGACTGTAAAAAGGCGTTTGGCACAGTTCCACACAAGAGATTTGTGCAAAAGCTGGAGGACCAGGCAGGGATAACAGGGAAGGCACTACAATGGATCAGGGAATACTTGTCAGGAAGACAGCAGCGAGTCATGGTACGTGGCGAGGTGTCAGAGTGTCGTGTCAGTATCATATATACACTTGTGTAGTGTATCAGCATTCATCCCACTTATATAGCTGGTCCCTTTGCGTGTGACGTCACGATACCCGCTGACGTCAGAGGCTCAGCGCATGTGCATAGCCGCAGATAGGCGTACCTGAGTTTTAACAGTATAACCCGTGTTAGCCGAGTTTATCTTTCCTGTTAAAACTTCTTCCCTGTAAATATTTATTCTTCCTCAGAAGCCGAAGAGTGCATGAATACACATCGATTGATCGATCAAATTTGCAATTGTAATATATATAATCCGTTATATCTAGATCCATTAAATTTCTCTTATGTACCATTAACTCAAGAAGTGCGAGAGTAAGATTAATCTTGATCAGTTCCAAGTTATAATGTGTTTGCTATTGTATAGATTCACCCAGTACCACCTGTCTGTTCAGCCTATAGAGTTGTATAGTATGCCGAGACGTCATACGATAACATGGCCGAGCTGTCGTGTCAGTATCATATATACACTTGTGTAGTGTATCAGCATTCATCCCACTTATACAGCTGGTCCCTTTGCGTGTGACGTCACGATACCCGCTGACGTCAGAGGCTCAGCGCATGTGCATAGCCGCAGATAGGCGTACCCCCTCACTAGCGACAGACCTATAACTGGACAGACGTGGCTGGACTCTCTCCTTCACAGTCTGTAAATATACCGTAACCATCCTACAAGGAGTGTCTATGTCTACCTAAATATCTCTCCCAAGACCCACACGACAAGAGTGGGCGCCTGTAACGAGCGGGGTGCCACAGGAATCAGTCCTAAGACTGGTGCTGTTTCTGGTATTTGTGAACGACATGACGGAAGGAATAGACTCCGAAGTGTCCCTGTGTGGAGATGATGTGAAGTTGATGAGAAGAATTCAATTGGACGAGGACCAGGCAGAACTACAAAGGGATCTGGACAGGCTGCAAGCCTGGTTCAGCAACTGTCTCTTGGAGTTCAACCCCACCAAGTGCAAAGTCATGAAGATTAGTAAAGAGCAAAGAAGACCACAGACGGAGTACAGTCTAGGGGGCCAGAGACTACAAATCTCACTCAAGGAAAAGGATCTTCGGGTGAGTATAACACCAGGCACATCTCCTGAGGCGCACATCAACCAAATAACTGCTGCAGCATACGGGCGCCTAGCAAACCTAAGAACAGCATTCCGACATCTTAATAAAGAATCATTCAGGACCCTGTACACTGTGTACGTTAGGCCCATACTGGAGTATGCAGCGCCAGTTTGGAACCCACACCTAGCCAAGCATGTAAGGAAACTAGAGAAAATGCAAAGGTTTGCAACAAGACTAGTCCCGGAGCTAAGGAGTATGTCCTACGAGGAGAGGGAAATCGATGTGACGACACTGGAAGACAGGAGAGATAGGGGAGATATGATAACGACATATAAAATACTGAGAGGAATCGACAAGGTGAACAGACAGAATGTTCCAGAGATGGGACACAGCAACAAGAGGTCACAGTTGGAAGTTGAAGACTCAGATGAATCACAGGGATGTTAGGAAGTATTTCTTCAGTCACAGAGTTGTCAGAAAGTGGAATAGTCTTGGAAGTGATGTAATGGATGCAGGACCCATACATAGCTTTAAGAAGAGGTATGATAAAGCTCATTGAGCGGAAAGAGGGACCGAGTAGTGGCCAGTGAGGAGGCGGGGCCAGGAGCTGTTAATCGACCCCTGCAATCACAAATAGGTGAGTACAGTCATCCACACCCACACAATTTATAGTGAAAGCTTGAGGCATTGCAAATGGGATTTCCCACAGTGCGACACCAGGTGTCAGGGAAATTCCCACAGTGACACCAGGTGTCAGGGAAATTCCCACAGTGACACCAGGTGTCAGGGCACTTCCCACAGTGACACCAGGTGTCAGGGCACTTCCCGCAGTGACACCAGGTGTCAGGGCACTTCCCGCAGTGACACCAGGTGTCAGGGCACTTCCCGCAGTGACACCAGGTGTCAGGGCACTTCCCGCAGTGATACCAGGTGTCAGGGCACTTCCCGCAGTGACACCAGGTGTCAGGGCACTTCCCGCAGTGACACCAGGTGTCAGGGCACTTCTCGCAGTGACACCAGGTGTCAGGGCACTTCCCGCAGTGACACCAGGTGTCAGGGCACTTCCCACAGTGACACCAGGTGTCAGGGCACTTCCCACAGTGACACCAGGTGTCAGGGCACTTCCCACAGTGACACCAGGTGTCATGGAACTCCCCACAGTGACACCAGGTGTCATGGAACTCCCCACAGTGACACCAGGTGTCAGGGTGCACATAAGACAGTGAGATCAGGTAATCAGTCCCTCAGTCTTGTAGAACTATACACTATACACAGGGGGGGAGGAGGGGTCGCACTGCTTGTAAGGCACCGTTGGAGATTCGAGGAAATGGTAGGAGTGGAGGTGGGTAGAGAACGGGACTTCATAGTAGGTACCATCCAGTCTGGGGAGCATAAGATAGTCATTGCAGTGATGTATAACCCACCACAGAACTGCAGGAGGCCAGGAGAAGAATACGATGAGAACAACAGAGCGATGGTGGACACCCTGGCGGAGGTGGCAAGAAAAGCACACATGAGCAGAGCGAAGCTACTGGTCATGGAAGATTTCAACCACAGGGAGATCGACTGGGAGAACCATGAACCACGTGGGGGTCCAGAAACTTGGAGAGCCAAGATGATGGACGCGGTACTGGAAAACCTGATGCACCAACATGTCAGGGACACGACCAGAGAGAGAGGAGAAGATGAACCAGCAAGACTGGACCTTATATTCACCCTGAACAGCTCAGATATTGAAGACATAACACACGAGAGCCCCCTGGGAGCCAGTGATCATATGGTGCTTAGCGTTGAGTACATTGTAGAGCTACAGGTGGAGAGGGAAAACAGTACCGATAGAGACAAACCAGACTTTAAAAGAGGAAACTACACGGGCATGAGGATTTTCCTGCAGGACGTTCAGTGGGAAAGGGAAATGGAAGGACTGACAATAAATTAAATGATGGAATACGTAGGGGCAAAGTGCAAGGAGGCAGACTAACGGTTTATACCCAGAGGCAAAGGATTAAATGGGAAGGCCAGAAAGAGCCCCTGGTTTACCCAAAGGTGCAGGGAGGCAAAGACTCAGCGTATCAGAGAATGGAAACGGTACATAAGGCAAAGAACCCAGGTAAACAAAGAGATTAGTAGAAGAGCTAGAAACGAGTATGCACAAATACGGAGGGAGGCCCAGAAACAGTACGAATTAGACATAGCATCGAAAGTTAAGTCCGACCCGAAACTGATGTACAGTCACATCAGAAGGAAGACAACAGTCAAGGACCAGGTGATTAGGCTGAGGAGAGAAGATGGGGAACTCACAAGTAATGATCAAGAGGTATGTGAGGAGCTCAACTTGAGGTTTAAGGAAGTATTCACAATGGAGGAAGGTAGGCAGCTGGGTAGACAGGACGTGGTTCGTCACCAACAAGGGATGTACCAAGTGCTAGAGGGCATACACACAACTGAGGAGGAAGTGAAGCAGTTACTCAGTGACCTCGATACCTCAAAGGCGATGGGTCCGGACAATATCTCCCCGTGGGTTCTACGGGAAGGAGCTGAGGTACTGAGTGTGCCACTTACCATAATATTCAACACATCCCTTGAAACTGGGCAGCTACCTGAGGTATGGAAGAAGGCCAACGTAGTCCCCATTTTTAAAAAAGGAGACAGAAAAGAGGCACTAAACTATAGACCGGTGTCACTTACATGTATAGTGTGCAAAGTCCTGGAGAAAATCATCAGGAAAAGAATGGTGGAACACCTTGAGCTGAACAGGATAATAAACACCAGACAGCACGGATTCCGGGAAGGCAAATCCTGTGTAACAAACCTCCTAGAGTTCTATGATAAAGTAACAGAGGTAAGGCAGGAGAGAGAAGGGTGGGTTGATTGCGTTTTCCTGGACTGCAGGAAGGCCTTCGACACAGTTCCTCACATGAGATTAGTAAAGAAGTTGGAAGAACAATTAGGTATAACAGGAAGGGCACTGGAATGGATCAGGGAATACTTCAAAGGGAGGCAACAACGGGTCATGGTGCGTGTGAGGTATCACAGTGGGCGCCTGTGACGAGCGGGGTACCGCAGGGGTCAGTCCTAGGACCAGTGTTATTCCTTGTATATGTAAATGACATGACGGACGGGATAGACTCAGAAGTGTCTCTATTCGCGGATGATGTGAAAATAATGAGGAGAATCACATCGGAAGAGGACCAGGCAGGGCTGCAAACAGACCTGGACAAGCTCGACATCTGGTCTAGCAATTGGCTTCTCGAATTCAATCCCTCCAAATGCAAAGTCATGAGGATCGGATAAGGGCAAAGAAGACCGCTGACAGAGTACAAGCTAGGCGGACAAAGGCTACAAACCTCGGCAAAGGAGAAAGACCTTGGAGTGAGTATAACGCCAAGCACGTCTCCGGAGGCACACATCAACCAGATAACTGCGGCAGCATATGGGCGACTGGCAAACCTAAGATTAGCGTTCCGTTACCTTAACAAGGAATCGTTCAAGACACTGTATACCGTGTACGTCAGGCCCATACTAGAATATGCAGCACCAGTCTGGAACCCACACCTGGTCAAGCACGTAAAGAAACTAGAGAAAGTGCAAAGGTTTGCGACAAGGTTAGTTCCACAACTCAGGGGTCTGTCTTATGAAGAAAGATTGAGGGAAATAGGACTAACAACAATGGAGGAAAGAAGGGTCAGAGGAGACATGATAACGACATACAAAATACTGCGGGGAATTGACAAGGTAGACAGTGACAGGATGTTTCAGAGAGGGAACACAGAAACAAGGAGACACAACTGGAAGCTGAAGACTCAGATGAGTCAAAGGGATGTCAGGAAACATTTCTTCAGCCACAGAGTAGTCAGGAAGTGGAATGGACTAGAGAAAGATATAGTGGAGGCAGGAACCATACATAGTTTTAAGACAAGGTATGATAAAGCTCATGGAGAAGGGAGAGCAGAGACCCAGTAGCAGACAGCGAAGAGGCGGGGCCAGGAGCTGAGTCTCGACCCCTGCAACCACAATAAGGTGAGTACAGAATGCAGTGTAAGATCAGGTAATCAGCCCCTCAGTCTTGGGTGCCAGTTGACTGATTCCTAATCTTGTCGATATTACATTCCAATATTGTAAAGATCTATGTCAATCCGTCTTAGACAAGTCGCTGGTGAGCAGTGTGTGAGCAGGCAGTGTGTGAGCAGGCAGTGTGTGAGCAGGCAGTGTGTGAGCAGGCAGTGTGTGAGCAGGCAGTGTGTGAGCAGGCAGTGTGTGAGCAGGCAGTGTGTGAGCAGGCAGTGTGTGAGCAGGCAGTGTGGGTGAGCAGGCAGTGTGTGAGAGCAGGCAGTGTGGGTGAGCAGGCAGTGTGTGTGAGCAGGCAGTGTGGGTGAGCAGGCAGTGTGTGAGAGCAGGCAGTGTGTGTGAGCAGGCAGTGTGTGAGCAGGCAGTGTGTGAGCAGGCAGTGTGTGAGAGCAGGCAGTGTGTGTGAGCAGGCAGTGTGTGAGCAGGCAGTGTGTGAGCAGGCAGTGTGTGAGCAGGCAGTGTGTGAGCAGGCAGTGTGTGAGCAGGCAGTGTGGGTGAGCAGGCAGTGTGTGAGAGCAGGCAGTGTGTGTGAGCAGGCAGTGTGTGAGCAGGCAGTGTGTGAGCAGGCAGTGTGTGTGAGCAGGCAGTGTGTGAGCAGGCAGTGTGGGTGAGCAGGCAGTGTGTGAGAGCAGGCAGTGTGTGAGCAGGCAGTGTGTGTGAGCAGGCAGTGTGTGAGCAGGCAGTGTGGGTGAGCAGGCAGTGTGTGAGAGCAGGCAGTGTGTGTGAGGAGGGAGTGTGTGTGAGGAGGGAGTGTGTGAAAGCAGGCAGTGTGTGAGCAGGCAGTGTGTGAAAGCAGGCAGTGTGTGAGAGCAGGCAGTGTGTGTGAGCAGGCAGTGTGTGAGAGCAGGCAGTGTGTGTGAGGAGGGAGTGTGTGAAAGCAGGTAGTGTGTGTGAGCAGGCAGTGTGTGTAAGCAGGCAGTGTGTGTAAGCAGGCAGTGTGTGTGAGCAGGCAGTGTGTGTGAGCAGGTAGTGTGTGAGAGCAGGTAGTGTGTGTGAGCAGGCAGTGTGGGCAGTGTGTGGGCAGGCAGTGTGATAGCAGGTAGTGTGTGAGAGCAGGCAGTGAGAGCAGGCAGTGTGAGCAGTGTGTAAGCAGGCAGTGTGTAAGCAGGCAGTGTGATAGCAGGCAGTGTGTGAGTAGGTAGTGAGAGCAGGCAGTGTGTGAGTAGGCAGTGGGAGAAAGTCAGTAGTCATGTAAAGTCAGTGGGAGGTGATGAGTGAGCCAAGGTCAGGTCAGGTGGAACGTAGTGAGTGCAACACAGGTAAGCCAGAGGTCACTTGGCACTCAGTGAGTGCAACACAGGTAAGCCTGGGGTCACCTGATACTCATTAAGTGCAACACAGGTAAGCTAGAGGTCACTTGGCACTCAGTGAGTGCAACACAGGTAAGCCAGGGGTCACCTGATACTCATTGAGTGCAACACAGGTAAGCCAGGGGTCACCTGATACTCATTGAGTGCAACACAGGTAAGCCAGAGGTCACTTGGCACTCAGTGAGTGCAACACAGGTAAGCCAGGGGTCATTTGACACTTAGTGAGTGCAACATAGGTAAGCCAGGGGTCACTGCTGACATGGTCACACTCACCGGCCTCTAAACTGACCAGTGTCCACTCATAGACAATGCAATGGAAATAAACTCGTATGGCAGTAGGTCAGTGTACACCACTGCTGGGGCAGCAGGTGGTGTTGCTGGTGCAGCAGGTGGTGTTGCTGGTGCAGCAGGTGGTGTTGCTGGTGCAGCAGGTGGTGCTGTACCGCTCAGCTACAAGGCTTTCAATAGGAAGGGATCACATTCAGTACTTCTGTGAAATCCTGTGAAATCTTCCTATTGAAAGCCTCTTAGCAGTGCCAGGACTACGGTTCGAATCCTCATTCATATGTGTGTGTGTGTGGCTTTTGTATGTATGTATATACAGAAGGTATTAACCCAGGTGGAGACAAACAACATGCACATTTTATCTCATAACTAGAGCCCTCTTCAGCAGATACAAAATGGGAGAAGGAATCGTGTTTAAATAGGGAGAAAGTGTTAGCAGCTGAGGTGAAGGTTACATCAGGTGACTGGTCTTGACACCACTGGTTTTACAATACTGCTGTGGATCACAGCATCACTAAGGTGAAAAATTAGGTTGGACAGTGTCCGAGCGGCCAAGTGTGTAGAAATTCCCCAACATAGACCTGCAGGCCTATTGCAATGCGTCTCTGTTCTATGACGCATGAGACACGTGTGCAACACCTGGTTGTCGCCACTAGCTGGTGAAACGTCTTCATAATAAAGATACCGTAGCACTTGTGTCTTTATTCATCATCTTCTCGGTACTGTATACCACTAGTGCTGTGCCAGGCTCGTACACACTCACAATGTACACACAGTACTGCTCACACACACACATAGGCAGGAGCTATGACTCGACCCCTGCAACCACTAGGTGAGTACACACACGCACGCACACACACGCACGC
Source organism: Cherax destructor (assembly GCA_009830355.1). Taxonomy (NCBI): domain Eukaryota; kingdom Metazoa; phylum Arthropoda; class Malacostraca; order Decapoda; family Parastacidae; genus Cherax; species Cherax destructor. The sequence continues at coordinate 191,489 of WNWK01002184.1, forward strand.
ACACGCACGCACACACACACACACACACACACACACAGGAGCTATGTATCGACCCCTGCAACCACAACTAGGTGAGTACACACACACGACATGACGGAAGGAATAGACTCCGAAGTGTCCCTGTTTGCAGATGATGTGAAGTTGATGAGAAGAATTCAATCGGACGAGGACCAGGCAGAACTACAAAGGGATCTGGACAGGCTGCAAGCCTGCTCCAGCAACTGGCTCCTGGAGTTCAAACCCACCAAGTGCAAAGTCATGAAGATTGGGGAAGGGCAAAGAAGACCGCAGACGGAGTACAGCCTAGGGGGCCAGAGACTGCAAACCTCAATCAAGGAAAAAGATCTTGGGGTGAGTATAACACCAGGAACATCTCCTGAGGCGCACATCAACCAAATAACTGCTGCAGCATATGGGCGCCTAGCAAACCTAAGAACAGCATTCCGACATCTTAATAAAGAATCGTTCAGGACCCTGTACACTGTGTACGTTAGGCCCATACTGGAGTATGCAGCACCAGTTTGGAACCCACACCTAGCTAAGCACGTAAAGAAGCTCGAGAAAGTGCAAAGGTTTGCAACAAGACTAGTCCCTGAGCTAAGGGGTATGTCCTACGAGGAGAGGTTAAGGGAAATCGACCTGACGACAGTGGAGGACAGGAGAGATAGGGGAGACATGATAACAACATATAAGATACTGAGAGGAATTGACAAAGTGGACAGAGACAGAATGTTCCAGAGATGGGACACAGCAACAAGGGGACACAGTTGGAAGTTGAAGACTCAGATGAATCACAGGGATGTTAGGAAGTATTTCTTCAGTCACAGAGTGGTCGGGAAGTGGAATAGTTTAGGAAGCGATGTAGTGGAGGCAGGCTCCATACATAGTTTTAAGCAGAGGTATGATAAAGCTCATGGCGCAGGGAGAGTGACCCAGTAGCGGCCAGTGAAGAGGCGGGGCCAGGAGCTGTGAATCGACCCCTGCAACCACAACTAGGTGAGTACAACTAGGTGAGGTGAGTACACACACACACGTAACGAAGCAACTGCCGGTGGTCCCACAGTTAAAGTTTAATATATTTATTATGCACCCCATACCCATCCTGTGGGCGGTAGTCACCCCATACCCATCCTGTGGGCGGTAGTCACCCCATACCCATCCTGTGGGCGGTAGTCACCCCATACCCATCCTGTGGGCGGTAGTCACCCCATACCCATCCTGTGGGCGGTAGTCACCCCATACCCATCCTGTGGGCGGTAGTCACCCCATACCCATCCTGTGGGCGGTAGTCAACAGATGACAGAGGTACATCATGGGTCCAGGGACTGCGCCCGTTAAGTTATGATAGCTGAACAAGTTACAGTGGTAATGAACTATTTACATGATTTTAACCGGTCACAGTCGTAATGAGTTATTTATGCAGACATGATTTAGGTCACACACACGCAAAAAGAAAGGTAGTAAAGCTTTATTTACAGTCAGCAAAGTCAGAGTATTTTTCTAGAATGGTCTGTAATATACCACTGTGGATAAAACACTGACATTTCTTGAACATTTCTGAGTGAATTGTCTCTGAATTCATTAATTTTATCGCACTCCAGTACATAATGACGCAGGGTGTGACAATAGTCCATCTGGCAAAGTTTACATTTTGTTTGGTCTACATCTGGTGGTGGTGATTTAACCTTCCAAAGATACTTGTAACCCAGCCGGAGGCGGGCGGTGGTGACATCCAAGAGTCTGCTTATTTTGTTGGATGCACCATAGACATGTGGCTTCTCCTGCATGATAGAATGATGATAGATGGATTGACTGGTGTCAGTCTCCCTGAGTCTTAAGTCAATGAAGTTCAGTTTATTTATTTTTTCGTATTATTGTTCTCAAAATGCTAACTGACATCCCACATGCACATATAATAGTAAAGTATATGAAATTAAATAATTTCTACATGTACATACATGAGGATGATAATATATGCAGTAGGTGAGGCACATGTGAGAGACACATGCTCAGTTGCTAACATTAACACAGAAGTGAATTAATACTGTGTAAGAGGCAACGATTATAACAAATGTACACATGTGCACATATATGATGGAGAAAGATACAGCAAGGCAAGCCATGTGTTTACATCCATCAAACACAAGGAGAAGTCAGGTAAGTGATGCATGGAGAAACTTGGGATAAACTGGAAGAACAAAGAGGTGATGAAAGAAGGAAAGTATATAGTTATTAAAGGTACTAATAACAAATGAGATAGATAAGAAGCTGAGGACTATAGACCATAAAAAATATAAATGTAAGAGAAAGAATATTGACACTAATTTATAAACAAAAGGAAGAGATTAACCTGAAAAACTCATTCACAGCTGAGTTTTAATTATACGAAAATTGTTTTAGACAGAAATGAAGTGGTGGTGGGGGTGGTGGTAGTTGTGGTGATGGTAAGTGCATGGTGTCCCGTGGCCTGGTCGGTAACGCTCTCGCCTCACACACTGAGTGTCCGTGGTTCAATCCCCGGCCGGGTATCCTTACATTTGCTGTCCCTGTTCAACTAGCAGTAAGTATCCTGGGTGGCTAACCCTCCAGGTTAAAAATCCGAACACAATCTTATCTCTTATCTCATGGGCAGAGTGAGTAGGACAAGAGAGAGGCTGAGCGGAGAGGTTAAAATATTTAACTTACATGACTTGCAGGAAAACTCTTGAAAATAGACCCTCGATAAATAGCTAGCATTACGTTAGCCACTCAGCATGTAGCTAACATAACGTTAGCCACTCAGCATGTAGCTAACATAACGTTAGCCACTCAGCATGTAGCTAACATAACGTTAGCCACTCAGCATGTAGCTAACATAACGTTAGCCACTCAGCATGTAGCTAACATAACGTTAGCCACTCAGCATGTAGCTAACATAACGTTAGCCACTCAGCATGTAGCTAACATAACGTTAGCCACTCAGCATGTAGCTAACATAACGTTAGCCACTCAGCATGTAGCTAACATAACGTTAGCCACTCAGCATGTAGCTAACATAACGTTAGCCAGAAATATTCACCATTAGGCGGCCGACACACGTCATGGCGGCCGGCCACACCATCCTTCAACCGAAGGTGACTAGTGTTTTGGGCAGTGTAAATATATTTACTTTTGAAGTGAAAGTGTTACTGAAGGTATCTCAAGGCAGGGCGCGCGCGCGAGCACACACACGCATACACACCTAGTAGTTACCAGTGAAGAGGCGGATACAGGAGCTATGAATCGACCCCTGCAACCACAATTAGGTGAGTACAATTAGAATGAGTACACAGATAAGGAGGGAGGCCCAGAGGCAATTTGAAATTGACATAGCCTCGAAAGCCAAGCCTGACCCTAAGCTGTTGTACAGTCACATCAGGAGGAAGACAGTATTCAAGCACCAGGTAATCAGGCTGAGGAAGGAAGGAGGAGAGAGCACAAAAAACGACCGAGAAGTATGTGAAGAGCTCAACATGAGATTTAAGGAAGTATTTTCAATGGAGACAGAAACGACTTCAGAAAGCCGGAATGGTGGTGTACACCAACAAGTGCTGGACACAATACATACAACCGAGGAGGAGGTGAAGAGGCTGTCAAGTGAACTAGATACCTCAAAGGCAGTGGGACCGGACATCTCTCCGTGGGTCCTGAGAGAGGGAGCAGAGCCGCTGTGTGTGCCACTATCAACAATCTTCATCACATCTATTGAAACAGGGCGACTACCTGAGGTATGGAAGACAGCAAATGTAGTCCCAATTTTTAAGAAAGGAGACAGATATGCAGCATTAAACTACAGACCAGTGTCACTGACATGTATAGTGTGCAAAGTCATGGAGATTATCAGAAGAATGGTGGAGCACCTAGAAAGGAATGAGCTTATACATCACAACCACCACAGTTTCAGGAAAGAGGAAATCCTGTGTCACAAACCTACTGGAGTTTTACGACAAGGTAACAGAAGACAGAGAGAGAGGAAGGGAGGGGAGGGGGTAGATTGCATATTCTTAGACTATAAGAAGGTTTTCGACACAGTTCCACACAAGAGATTAGTGCAAAAGCTAGAGGATCAGACAGGAATAACAAGAAAGGCAGTGCAATAGATCAGAAAATACCTGAAAAACAACGAGTCATGGTACGTGACGAGGTGTCAGCGTGGGCGCCTCTGACGAGCGGGGTCCACATTCATTAGTCCTAGGACCGGTGCTGTTTCTGGTATGAGTGAATGACATGATGGAAGGGATAGATTCAGAAGTATCCATGTTTGCAGACGATGTGAAGCTAATGAGGAGAATTCAGTCGGATGAGGATCAAACAGGACTACAAAGGGATCTGAACAGGCTGCAATCCTGGTCCAGCAACTGGCTCCTGGAGTTTAACCCCACCGAGTGCAAAGTCATGATGATCGGGGAAGGGCAAAGAAGACCGCAGAGTACAGGCTAGGGGGCCAAAGACTGTAAACCTCACACAAGGAAAAGGATCTTGGGGTGAGTATAATACCGAGCACATCTCCTGAGGCACACATCAACCAAATAACTGCTGCAGCATATAGGTGCCTAGCAAACCTAAGAATAGCGTTTCGACACCTCGGTAAGTAATCGTTTAAGACTCTGTACACCCTGTACGTCAGGCCTATATTGGAGTATGCAGCACCAGTTTGGAACCCACACATGGTCATGCACGTCAATAAATTAGATAAAGTGCAAAGGCTTGAAACAAGGCTAGTCCCGGAGCTAAAGGACTTGTCCTACGAGGAGAGGTTAAGGGAAATCTACCTGACGACACTGGAGGACAGGAGGGATATGGGGTACATGATAATGACATATCAAATATCGCGAGGAATTGACAAGGTGGACAGGGACAGGATGTTTCAGAGATGAGACACAACAATAAGGGGTCACAATTGGAAGTTGAAGACTCGGGTAAGTCACAGGGATGTTAGGAAGTATTTCTTTAGTCAAAGAGTTGTCAGGAAGTGGAACAGTCTGAAGATTGATGTATCTGAGGCAAGATCCATACCTAGCTTTAAGAAGAGGTATGATAAAGCTCACGAAGGAGGGCGAGAGTGGGCCTTGTAGCAACCAGTGAAGAGGCGGGGCCAGAAGCTGTGAATCGACCCCTGCGACCACAATTAGGCGAGTACAATTAGGTGAATACACACATACATACATATGAGTCACAGGGATGTTAGGAAGTATTTCTTCAGTCATAGAGCAGTCAGGAAGTGGAACAGTCTGGGAAGTGATGTAGTGGAGGTAGGTTCCATACATAGCTTTAAGAAAAGGTACGATAAAGCTCTTGGAGCAGGGCGAATGGACTTAGTAACGACTAGCGAAGAGGCGGGGCTTGGAGCTATGATTCGATTCCTGCAACCACAAATAAGTGAGTACAGTGGTACCTGTGAGGCTCCAGCTAACCTGGACTTGTGCACAGTTCAGGACATGGACTAGAGCCAACGTTTCGCCACGAGTGGTTTCTTCAGGATAGTCTGGCGAAACACCCGATGTATTTCAACAGTAGTGTGTAGAAGACCTTAAATGTTTAATGTTTTCTGCACTTTTTAATAGGAATATATTATATGCTTAAGGTCATGTACACTACTGTATAATACATTGGGTGTTTAAGGTCTTCTGCACACTACTGTATAATACAATACATTGGGTGTTTACTATACTCAATTTCAAAATATAAAGGCGAGCAATAAAGCTTACTAATGCATCCAAACAAAGGCAGAATGATTGCTAGGCTGCGCCTGAGCAAAGTTAAATTAAGTTAAGATAGCTAATGTTAAATTAGGCTAGGTAGTACACAAAGACGCTCTGTGGCAGTGACCGTCAGAAAAACCAACTCTGTCTCCATTGGCAAGCTTGGCTTTCCACACGTTCCCTATATCGTTCCTAAACTCACGTTCTCCTTGCACTCAAATGCTTCCATGTATCTAAAGTTGACACTAATTGTAACTGATTCTCTGTCATCCATAAATGCTCTCAACTCATCAAGTATAAATTGTGGCATGCTTGTGTCAGAAGCCAGACACAGGTATAGTAAGATTGTGGATAGTGGAGTCAGAGTGCACATGCTGTGGATTCAATCTCACATTGGTCTTCAGATGCATGATAGAACTGATGAATTGGCTAAGTTTTATGCTTTCAAAGAGGAGGTAGATTACAATCTTGGGTTGTCAGTTAGCAGTTTGAGAACAATAATACGAGAACTTCAAATAAATTTTATTGACTTAATACTGAGGGAGATTGACACCAGTCAGTCCATCTATCGTCGTTCTATCATGCAGGAGGAGCCACATGTCTATGGTGCATCCAACAAAATAAGCAGACTCTTGGATGCCACTACCGCCCGCCTTTGGTTGGGTTACAAGTATCTTTGGCAGGTTAAATCACCACCACCAGATGTAGAAATATGAAATGTAAACTTTGCCAGTTGGATTATTGTCACACCCTGCGTCATTATGTACTGGAGTGCGATAAAATTAATGAATTCAGAGACAACTCACTCAAAAATGTTCAAGAAATGTCAGTGTTTTATCCACAGTGGTATATTACAGACCATTCTAGAAAAATACTCTGACTTTGCTTACAGTAAATAAAGCTACTGTAAATAAAGCATTACCACTTGAGTGTGTGTGTGTGTGTGTGTGTGTGTGTGTGTGTACTCACCTAACTGTGGTTGTGGTTGCAGGGGTCGAGTGTGTGTGTGTGAGACAATTAATATTTGCACTAATAATTCACTACAGTTGTGACCGGGTGTGGACGTGTGAATGGCTCATTACTTTGTAATTTGTTCATGACTGTAACCATGTACGACGTGTAAATGATTCATTATCTTTGTAACTTGGTCATGATTGTGACCAGATCTACCTGGAGTTTATTACCTTTGTAACTTGTTCAGCTATCAAAACTTTGGGGACCAGTCCCTGGACCCATTATGTACCTCTGTAATCCTCTGACTACCGCCCACACCATGGGTATGGTGTGCATAATAAAGATATTAAACTAACTCTTTAAGAAGTGTGTTAACCAACTAGCCATGTTTTATACACCACTTTACTGCTCTATTAAACAACTCGTGTTGTATAAAAATATGACTGTAGCAGTTACATGGGTCTATCTAAAGAATTGAAAGGCAAAGTATCCTGCCTGGAACAACACAGATAACCCACACATTGGTCCACCTAGTGAATGACCCATCCAAGTCGGACCGAAACGTCGCCATAGGTTTCGTTCATCTATTTGCGGGTTATTTGTGTATGGGTCTACCTATAACTATATTATTGCAGAAGCGTCCTGAGTCGACCTGACTTACTCACTACAACTCTTAAGAAGAAACAACTTACTAGATCAATGCGTTTAGGAATGAGAATTAAATCAATTAAGGGTAATTAACCTAATAATGAAAATCTAAGTGAAAACAGGAACTTATTAACTTACGACTGTAGGCGTGTATTAATATTGTGCTTTCTATATCCATTGCAGCTTTCAGAAGATGAATTTATAAGTACATCTGTAATACATTAACATCTGAATAAATGAATAAGTTAATATTGCAAAAGATCTGCTTATTGGTGAGAGAAATGTTAATGCCGAATGTGGGTCGCAGGATGTATATACATTGAGATGTGTATTTCTCTCAGAGTATATATACTGATAGTTCATTTTATTTCCTATTTTAGGAATTAAAATGTTCTTGTTTGGTAATGAAGAGGTAACGTGCAGCCTTAAGGACCTTAGTGCAGTAGATAGGATTTCAACCCACATTAACCAACTAACCAATCGTGTGGTTTATTTACCTCGAGTGGCTACTGAGGGCGTGGGTGATTGTCAGTGTTGTTAATTAAGAGTAACACAAGGCATTCTAAGTACGATGGTAAAAGTTACAAGGTTAATTATGCATACCAATGAGTTAGGCGTATGTTGATGTAGCTACAGGAATGTGTTAATGTAGCTACAGGAATGTGTTAATGTAGCTACAGGTGTGTGTGTGTATGTGATTTCACCTAATTGTGGTTGCAGGGGTCGAGACTCAGCTCCTGGCTCCATGTGTGTGAGTGTAGCTACAGGAGTGTGTAGCGTGTTACTATGTAGATGTTGCATTCCTAGTGTGTGTTGATGTGCCTACAGGAGAAAGGACTTTGTTAAGAAAGTTCTGGTGGGGAGGGATGGGAAGATCCTGTGAATACCAATAAGGTGACGGCAATCTGAGATAAGAAAGTGACTGTATAATTTGTATTAGAGAGTGAGTGAATTTGTGTTTTGCTACGCTAATCTAAGAAATATTCGTTGTGGGAACAAAAGCTATCCACGTTACGACCGTCACAAAGGAAAGGTTCACAGAATGGGTGGGACTCAAACCCATGGTAGACTAGTGTTAAGACTCGCCTGCAATGGATTTGAACCTCACGCGTTGTGACTTCCCTATGGGTTCAGCAGCTACGGTAGTTGCAGGGGTTTCATACGACTGAAGTTAGTATTACGTGGGACATTACCTAAGGCAGGGTGGTGGCAGAGGCGACGCTCCTGAAGTTTTTTACTTATCAGAATTAGACACCTCAGCAATGTGCTGCTACCATATTCTATAAAGTAGTTATACTGTTCTAAATTATTGTTGCATACGGGGGGAAGAAATGCTAGTTAGAAGTGGAAAAGATTAATTGTGTGGGGTATAGGGAGATATGTAGTGGGCAGAGCAGTAAGAAGAGAAGGATGGGTAAAAGATAAATTATATATATATATATATATATATATATATATATATATATATATAGAGAGAGAGAGAGAGAGAGAGAGAGAGAGAGGCACTAGCTACTCAACCATCTTGCTCTAAGACTGGTCATAATTGTCTGGTTTCTTGAGGAGACGTTTGATATTGACGGTGTTGGTAGAGCCACTGTGTCCGCAACGTATCAGACTGTTCAACACCCTCCCGTCATACATACGGTGATTACCAATATACCCCTGGCTGTCTTCAAGAGGGAAGTGGATAGGCTCGTAAAGTCAGTTCCATGTCTGCCGGGCTGTGGCTCGTATTCTGACTGTGAGCAGTAACAGCCTAGTTAATCAGGCCCTGATCCACCAGGAGGCTTGGTTACGGACCGAGTCGCGGGGGCGCTGACCCCTCCAGCACCCTCCAAGTAGACTTCGTATGGAACATGATCGCTGAAGAGTTTGTCAGTCAGCATTCATCACGTAATTAAAACAACAATAAACGTAATACGCGAGAACGCATCAACACTATTACTCAGGCTGCGGATTATGATCCATCGCTAAAACTTCCGAGCATGATGCCCCTTTACTTCCGTGCGCTGAGAACTAATGCTCGGTACTTTCTCTTACACTATCATCTACATGTCGCCGACTATTTACATATTAAATTATGCAACAGCTGTTCACCTGCTCGTGCAGCAAATGCAATAAATAACAATCAAGATGACCAGCCAGGTGAGATCAAATAGTATAGTATGGGTCTCTGCAGATGATGTTAAGCTGCTGATAAGAATACAAATAGGAGTGGCTAGTGTTATCCTCTAGTGGATACTGGAGTTTAAATTGAACAAGCGCAAGTCATAAAATTTGGTGAAGGGGAGGGGAAAACCAGAGACGGAATAGAGAATTTGAAAATTTGAAAAGAAGCCTATGCAAGGCTAGCAAATCTCAAGCCTTTAAGAATCTCGGCAAAAATCTTTTATGACGTTGTACACAATACACGCCGGGTTCATCTGAGAATATGCAGCACCAACTTGGAGCCTCCTCCTGGTTAAGCATGTTCAAGAACTTGTAAAGATGCAACGATTTGCGACCAAACTTGTACCAAAGCTAAGATGGATACAATATAATGAGAGACAAAAGAGATTGGACCTGACTGCCCTGGAAGAGAGGACGACAAATAAAGACACGAAAGGCGTATAAGGACAGACTTTTACACTGCTAGGACCAGGTACAAGGGGACACAGACGGAAATTACAAAAGCAGGTATGAGGTAAGTACTGTTTCAACCTCAGGACAATAGGAAAGAGGGATGAAATTGGTGTGAAAATAGTGGATGCTAACACCATACTTAGTTTAAAGACTACAGTAGATATGATAGAGCTTTAAGAAACTAGAAATCATAATACCAGTCGATGAAGCTTAACACAAGTCGGTGAGTGTACACAAACACACACACAAACATATATCCATACACACATTCACACACCAGAAGTTATAACTCGACACCTGCAACCACATATAGGCGAGTTCACACAAGCACGCGCGCGCGCACACACACACTGGCCCCAGTAGAGGCCAGTGAAGAGGCGGGGCCAAGAGCTATGACTCAACCCCTGCAACCACAACTAGGTGAGTACATACACAAATGGAATTTTGAGTAGCTGGTAAAGGGAGACGGAGGAGAAGCAAGGGACTACATAATAGGAACACTTCAGACTAAAGGCCCCAGGTGGTGATTGCAGTGATGTATAACCCACCACTGAATAGCAGGAGGCCAAGACAAGAACATGATGAGAGTAACAGAGATATGGTCGACATGCTGGCAGAGGTGGCAAGAAGGGCCCACGGGGGCAGGGCAAAGCTATTGGTTGTGGGTGACTTCAATCACAAGGAAACTGACTGGGAAAACTTGGAGCCACATGGGGGCCCAGAAAACGTGGAAGGCTAAGATGATGGGTGTGGTTCTGGAAAACCTCATGCATCAACAATTTAGGGACACTACCAGAGAGAGGAGAGGACGATCCAGCAAGGCTGGACTTAGTTTTCACCTTGAGTAGTTCAGATATTGAGGACATCACATATGATAGGCCCCTCGGAGTTAGTGATCACGTAATCCTGAGCTATGAATACATAGTAGAGCTACAAGTGGAGAGGGAAGCAGGAAGAGCAGGACGAATGAAGCCAAAGAGGTGACTACACAGGCAGGAGGATCTTCCTGCACAAGGTTCAGTGGGAAAGAGAATTGGCAGGAAAATCAGTAAGTGATATGATGAAATATGTGACAACACTATGCAAGGAAGCAGAGGAAAGGTTTGTACCCAAGGGCAACGGAAATAACGAAAAGGGCAAGGCGAGCCCTTTGTTCACCCAAATGTGTAGAGAGGCGAAAACAAAGCGTGCTCGAGAATGGAAGTATAGAAAGCAAAGGTGCCAGGAAAACAAGATTATTCTAAGAGCCAGAAATGAAGATGCACAGATAAGGAGGGAGGCCCAGCGACAGTACGAAAATTACATAACAGCAAAAGCCAAGTCTGACCCATAGCTGTTGTACAGTCACATAAGGAGAAAAACAACAGTCAAGGACCAGGTAATCAGCTTGAGGAAGGAAGGAGAGATCACAAGAAACGACTGAGAAGTATGTGAAGAGATCAAGAAGAAATTTATAGTAGTATTTACAGTAGAGACAGGACTCTAGAAAGCCAGAGCGGTGGGGTACGCCATCAAGTGCTGGACACAATACATACGACAGAAGAGGAGGTGGAGAGGCTGCTAAGTGAACTAGATACCTCAAAGGCAATGGAGCTGGACATCTCTCCGTGGGTCCTGAGGGAGAAGAGGCGCTCTTCGTACCAATAACAGCAATTTTCAACACATCTATCAAAACAGGACGACTGAGGTGTGGAAGACAGCAAATGTAGTTCCAATTTTTAAGGAAGGAGACAGACTTAACTACAGACCAGTGTTACCGATATGTATAGTATGCAAATTCATGGAGAAGATTATCAGGAGAAGAGTGGTGGAGCACCTAGAAAAGAATAAACTTATTCACGACAACCAGCACAGTTTCATGGAAGGGAAATCCTGGGTCACAAACCTACTGGAGTTCTGTGACAAAGTGACGGCGGTAGATTGTATTTTCTTGGACTGTAAGAAGGCCTGTGACACAGTTACATACAAGAGAGTAGTGCAAAACCTGGAGAACCAGGCAAGTATAACAGGGAAGGCACTGCAATGGATCAGAGAATACCTGATAGGAAGGCAACATCAAGTCATGGTACTTGACGAGGTGTCAGAGAGGGTGCCCGTGACGAGCAGGGTACCACAGGGCTCAGTCTTAAGACCGGTGGTGTTTCTCGTGTATGTGAATGAGATGACGGAAGGGACACACCCCGAAGTGTCCCTGTTTGCAGACGATGTGAAGGTAATGAGGAGAATTCAATCGGAAGAGGATCAAGCAGGATTACAAAGGGACCTAGACAGGCTGCAGTCCTGGTCCAGCAACTGGCTCCTAGAGTTTAACCCCACCAAGTGCAAAGTCATGAAAATCGGAAATGGGCAAAGAAGACTGCAGACGGAGTAAAGTTTAGGAGGCCAAAGACTGCAGCCCTCAAGGAAAAGGATCTTGGGATGAGTATAATACCGAGCACATCTCCTGAGGCACACATCAACCAAATAATTCCTGCAACATATGGGAGACTAGCAAACCTAAGAATATCGTTCCGACACCTCACCAAGAAATCGTTCAGGACTCTGTACACAGTTTACGTCAGGCCCATACTGGAGTATGCAGCACCAGTTTGGAACCCACACCTGGTCAAGCATATCAAGAAATTAGAAAAAGTGCAAAGGTTTGCAACGAGACTAGTCCCCGGAGGTTAAGGGAAATCGACCTGACGACACTAGAGGACAGGAGATATAGGGACCCCGTGATAACGATATATAAAATACTGAGAAATTGACAAGGTGGAAAGAGACAGGATGTTCCAAAGATGACACACAGCAACAAGGGGTCACAATTGGAATTTGAAGACTCGTATAAGTCACAGGGATGTTAGGAAGTATTTCTTCAGCCACAGAGTTGTCAGGAAGTAGAATAGTGTGGGAAGTGATGTAATGGAGGCAGGATCCAACATTAGTTTTAAGATGAGGTATGATAGGGCTCATGGAGCAGGGAGAGAGTGGACCTAGTAGCGACCAATGAAGAGGCGGGGCCAGGAGCTATGAATTGATCCTTGCAACACCAGTTAGGTAAGTACACACGGTGCGGTGGGGGCTACAATAGCGGATACATCACAGTGCTGATATAACACTTTATAAACACAACAATAATGTCGTGCCATCACACAGTAATCTGCGGTAAATTATCTTACAATCTTTCTGCAATTTCGTGTTATTTCCTGTCATTACCAATATAGTACCATCTATCACCAGCGTAACTGATGTATATTTATGCTCACCGATATAATGAGATGAAGAATTCCTTGGGAATATTAACCCCAGATGGTTAACACCACATATTAACCTGAGGTCAAGCAGTATGGCTTATTCAAGTTAATATACTATTATTCCCGCTAATATTATCACCGCTGTTATTTAATACTTATTTTTACTTTCAAGTCAATGTCTTCATTATCAGTATTATTATCAGTGTTATTTTACTGTTCGTCTTACCAGGTTAATTAACCTTAACATTTTTCTTCAGTTAACAGATAACTTTGTAGAGATACTGAAATAACTCTAAGAGTTAAGATTTTTTGTTTTACACTCGACTATATTTATCCTCAGTCCTATATATATATATATATATATATATATATATATATATATATATATATATATATATATATATATATATATATATATATATATATGAACTCAAATTAAATTGCAATAAATAACTGTCATTGAATAAACAGAAGGATGGACGAGGGATTGGAACAAGTATAAACACACACACACACACACACACACAGCCTAGGGGGCCAGAGACTGCAAACCTCAATCAAGGAAAAAGATCTTGGGGTGAGTATAACACCAGGCACATCTCCTGAGGCGCACATCAACCAAATAACTGCTGCAGCATATGGGCGCCTAGCAAACCTAAGAACAGCATTCCGACATCTTAATAAAGAATCGTTCAGGACCCTGTACACTGTGTACGTTAGGCCCATACTGGAGTATGCAGCACCAGTTTGGAACTCACACCTAGCCAAGCATGTGAAGAAGCTCGAGAAAGTGCAAAGGTTTGCAACAAGACTAGTCCCGGAGCTAAGGGGTATGTCCTACGAGGGAAGGTTAAGGAAATCGACCTGACGACACTGGAGGACAGGAGAGATAGGGAGACATGATAACAACATATAAGATACTGAGAGGAATTGACAAAGTGGACAGAGACAGAATGTTCCAGAGATGGGACACAACAACAAGGGGACACAGATGGAAGTTGAAGACTCAGATGAATCACAGAGATGTTAGGAAGTATTTCTTCAGTCACAGAGTTGTCGGGAAGTGGAATAGTTTAGGAAGCGATGTAGTGGAGGCAGGCTCTATACATAGCTTTAAGCAGAGGTATGATAAAGCTTATGGCGCAGGGAGAGTGACCCAGTAGCGGCCAGTGAAGAGGCGGGGCCAGGAGCTTTGACTCGACCCCTGCAACCACAACTAGGTGAGTACAACTAGGTGAGTACACGCAAGGAGCTGTGAATCGAAACCTTCAACCACAAATAGGTGAATACACACACCACGCCCACACACACACCACGCCCTAAAAATTGCTTTCCTACCCCTCAAAGTACGTAAGTTTATTTAGATACTGGTACACATAAGTACAATTATCATACATAGTTTAACATGTGTAAATTACCTTGGATAACTCAAAGTGACTATGGAGTGTGTGGTTACCACGACTTGTCATCCATCTGTGTTTTTTACAGCCAACAACCCACAGTGATCAAGAGCTGTTTAAGGTAATAAGGTTTGTGCATTAGTTGACTGTGGGTCACATTCTCGGGAGTTTGTATTATACATGTCTAAGAAATTCCAGAGTTCCTGGAGGTATTCAAGAGCTGCTTAGAAAAGTTAAAACACGTGGGTGACGCTGCCTCAACAAAACACGTGGGTGATGCTGCCTCAACAAAACACGTGGGTGATGCTGCCTCAACAAAACACGTGGGTGATGCTGCCTCAACAAAACACGTGGGTGATGCTGCCTCAACAAAACACGTGGGTGACGCTGCCTCAGCAAAACACGTGGGTGACGCTGCCTCAACAAAACACGTGGGTGATGCTGCCTCAACAAAACACGTGGGTGATGCTGCCTCAGCAAAACACGTGGGTGACGCTGCCTCAACAAAACACGTGGGTGACGCTGCCTCAACAAAACACGTGGGTGACGCTGCCTCAACAAAACACGTGGGTGACGCTGCCTCAACAAAACACGTGGGTGACGCTGCCTCAACAAAACACGTGGGTGACGCTGCCTCAACAAAACACGTGGGTGACGCTGCCTCAACAAAACAGGAGAAAGTTTTGTCTCTCTCTCTCTCTCTCCTGCTGAGCTGCCAGTCCCCTCCCTCATCCACCCATCACCTTCCTGGGATACCATTTAGGCTCAACCCTCATAGCTCTGACGCTGAAATACGCTCTTAAAGTCTCGTCTACATAGCAAAATACGTGACGGATGAAAGGTTCAGCAGAGGGATGAGAAGGCAGAGTTCAAACTGAAAGTTGTGTGAGAAGACGCAAATGAAAGCCCCAACCTTCGACCACAACCTGGTGAGCTAACAGTACTTGAGGCACTAATGTCTTCCGCACTTTCACTCTTACATCTCCGGGGTATATCATGTATCAAAGCTTTCCTCGCTTCCTGTGTGACCCAGGCACGCCCACTGCGGTGTGTCACAATGTGACCCAGGCACGCCCACTGCGGTGTGTCACAATGCTGCCGTTAAGTGCATTCAACAAAATAATTCATGCATAACACGTATTCTTCCGTGTTTAACTGTGTGCAACTGAAGACGACTTATTTCTGGTCTTCTACACCACACGGCATAGATTATAGTCCCTCTCAATAGATCCCTTTCAATATATCCCTCTCAAGCTATCACTCTTAATAGATTGCTTGCAATACATCCCTCTCAAGGGATCCCTCACGCGATAAATTAGACGCATATGCAACAACATCTGGGTATCGTTATTTTGTAGACAATACAAGGACATAAACGGAAGACTGTAGAGAAGACAGTCAGTCTCTCAGTCTCTAGCACTTGTGTCTACTTCATTATCTTGTCAGACACAACAACGTCATGGAGTTTTGGTATAGAGGACATTTACACAACCTACTTGCTGACCTCTGACCCAACTCTCTGGCATGACCTACTTCCACTGGTGGGTCCCACCTACCAGCGACAAGACCTTCAACTGCCGCACCTCATCTGACTCCAGCATATAAGCGCCCATCTTTCCTTGCTTATAACTATGACCATAATTGTTAAAGGGGTGAACCGGTAAGCCAGCGGAAGGCCTCGGTCAGATGACCAAAAGCTCCAGTGGCGGGTCATCATATGACAGACCCGCGTCAGGAAACACTTGTCCTGTTTCCTGGCAAACCTTACCTAACCAACGGTGCCTAACACCTGCTTCTACGGTGAGAGACTATCTTATCCTCTACCGTCTTTTGTACATAATTCCGAGAGGCTGAGAGCAACTGATTACCTTCTCTTTTACAGTCTTTCGTTCACGTTCCTCCGTTATATTGAAAAATCCACAGACTGGCGAAACGTTTACAAAGTAAAGATACCCAGATGTCGCACATGTGTAATTCATCATCTCATCGATATTCATCACGTTTTGGGGCCAGATATAATTGCTTTGTGCGTCACGAAATAAAAATAATCAGACCCTAAATATGCTGGCAATCAATTTGGGAATCATTTAGATCAGATTTTTCCAACTCGCTGCCATTGAATCAAATTTGTGTGGTCGTCAAGATGCATCAGACTTATACTCACATATTTGTGAAAGTAGAAGGTATAACGATAGTGACAGTGTGGATGAGAGGGACCTTGGTCACACCTAGTGATACAAGAGAACCAGAGAACACAATATATACAGTGGAGAAAGCAGGTCAATGGTGAAGATCAGGTGAAGGCGTCAGGTCATTTAACAGCCGGTTGCATACAGCCGACGCACCAAAAATGCTTGTGTTTTGCACAGATCCAAAGAGAGGCATCTCATGAACTGGAACAAAGCAGACCTAAGTTACGTAGAATCCAACAATGATAAGCGTCACTGTAGAGAAGCATCCTTAACTGTTACCACCAATACCATAGAACAAACAGCTGGCAAGTATTCCACCGCACGACACATTTTCCGCCTACATACAACTGCCACGAGTGTCCTCGCAACATGAAACAAGCCTAGGTCGCTAGGCTCATGTTATTTGTAGGATCGATGGCTTAGTTGGTAAGGTGACATGTACATGAATGTTGCCAACTTAAAAAAAATGGTGACCCAGATTGATTTTGACGAGTTATGTCTATTTTATACTAGTCATCAAATTTGTGCACCGGGTTAACTTGATGATGATGCTGAAGGTTCAGTACAAGTCCACACTTGTCAGCCCCGGACCACTTGTCAGCCCCGGACCACTTGTCAGCCCCGGACCACTTGTCAGCCCCGGACCACTTCTCTGATCACACGTTCCCGGGTTTAACTTTCATGATCTTCTCCCGGTGAGGCAGAACCATCACACAGCCTTGAACTTTATTTTATGCTTGATGTCAATAAGATTCATCCAACTAGGTATATTTATACACCATAGGAAGGTTAGCATAGGCACCACTGTGTCCACAGATGCAAGTTTTTACAGACGAATCTCCAGCTAGCATGGCCGTGACGAACTCTAGCTCAAGTCCCCTTCAAAGCCGTCAACATGACTCACATGGCCCAGTGGCTTACGCGATGGTCTGGAGTTTTGAGACTCTGAGACAGCGGGTTCGAACCCCACCCGTGGTATGGTTTGATGTCAAGCATCGTACCTGAAACATTTGCCTTCATGAGAGTATTTTTGTAGCCATCACCCGAAGTCATGGATAATGCAAACTTTATTCTGAGGTTTTCGCTCAGGTCTATGGCCTTTTTGTTTTGTTGGATACAAAAAAGAGATGCCGACGGGATAAAAAGGAAGATATGTATTGTATGTAGACCAAACATTTATTGTGACAACAATTCGCTGTGTAGACCATCATTAAGTCTAATAGAAAATATCTTTATAAACAAAATAGGGTGTTGTGAAGCTTGTGACACTTTCAAAGGTGGGGTCTAGTGTGAGAGAAAGTGGAATTTCCTCGTAGCCAAGTCTACCTACCTGGAGTCTACCTGGAGGGTGTTCCGGGGGTCAACGTCCCCGCGGCCAAGTCCTTGACCAGCAAAACATGTAAGAGAGAAACAGTATAAAATACAGACACAACTGGTAAAGAGAGACATACAGTAAAGTAGGCTTTACTAAGCCACTCTACAGGAGGCCTACTGATGTTACCAGTTATAGGTATGGTGCTGCGAGTTTTCTGTTTAGGCAATATGATGTGCTGGATATGCTGAAGGTACCCTGAATCTTTTCTATGCTATCTTCTATACTGATCACTGCCTCTTTCACATATTTTCCCAAAAAACTTACCTTTTCGAAAAAAATCTGAACTATTTCCAATCCGTATAGTGTGAATGCTTGTCCATACGGATTACTCAAGCACTGCTGGTATTAGGTGTCTTACAAGTGTATTGATGTTCTAGCATCTAGTTTGGGAATCTCCCAGGACGTTTACCATATGTATTTCTTGTCACACGATCCACAGGGAATGACACACTTGTATTGCTGTTGTTTGGTAGGTGGATGGTGGCTCTCGTGAGGGTTTTTGATGGTGACAGCTAACTGCTTTTGTTGTTTTAATTAAGAAGGTTCTAGTTATGATTTTGGCTTTTTTTTCATTGTGAAAATTAGCCTAATGTTGCGTTCGTTTTCTTTCTTGTGGGTGGTAAGTATTTTGTGTGCACTATTCTTGCTATCATATATTAAATGTTTGGAGAATCAAATATCGATGAAAATGTTGTAAATGGTGTTCAATTCTTCTTCCAAAAATTCAAGGCTACAGATGCTGTATGACCTTAGGAAAAAAAAAGTGTACCTCGTTTGGTTTCCATGTCATGGTGTCAATAATAGTGTTTAGAGTCATTTTTTGTTTTGTCGGATTTCAATCAATTTTGAACTTAAAAGAATACAGTTCCTCGCCTCTGTCTATTTAATATCCTACTACACTTGGTTTCTTACTCTGTGAAATTCGTGGTGTTGCAACACACCGTCACTAGTATATGACAGTTTGAGTCGTAATAGAGTTTGTTCTCTTGCCAGTTATCCCAGGCCTGATTCTGTGTTATTTTTTCATCTCTCGCCACCAAAGACTGTTATGAAAACAATTCTTAAAATTTTCTAGGCATCATTTACATCTATGCAATTTGTTATTGCAGACCAGTTACAGTTCTACAGTTTACATATTAATGTTTCTCGACTGTAGTTTCTAATTGATCTCATTCATCTTGATCTATGTTGTCCTATCTATTTTCTAGTTTTTTTTCTGACATTAATTAATAAGATGGTCACTAAGTCCTGTGGGAATAACGCTTGGTTGATTTTTTCCATAACATTTATATACTGTGGTTAGTGTGGTGGTTGAGAACTGCGTAATCTTCGTTGATTCATTAGTTGTTAGTAATTATTTAATCCTACGATTTGCTAATATCTTGTATATAACTTATTGTTTGGTTGTTAGAAAGAGATACAGAAGTCACCAAGTATTATTGATTCACCGATGAGCTCGACTCTTGACGCAGCTCTTGCAAAATGTTCTAGAACTAAGTAGGAAAGTGGTAAACAGTTCTTCCAAGTGTGACGGTGAATGATGACGCCTTAGTCTCAACCGCTGTAAAGTTTTCCCACACAATTTATTATGGTTGAAGTCTTCATAAAGCAAGAAGTGGGTGGTCATGGAGCTCCAAGAGACTTCACGTTACGGTCAGATTTAATAAGAATCCTCAGCGAAACGTTCAGTCCTGAGGGGGAAATGTTGTGTGAAGTAAAGTATTGTTGTTCATTACGTGTTCACACCCGGCTACGTGCGTCACATCACCTCACGCCCTGGTAACTTTTGTTACTGGTACGGATATTATTGAGACGACCGTCACGGAGCCTTGATCTCGCCGTCAAGGACGCCACTGTCAAGTATGCGTCACGGAGCCTTGATCTCGCTGTCAAGGACGCCACTGTCAAGTATGCGTCACGGAGCCTTGATCTCGCCGTCAAGGACGCCACTGTCAAGTATGCGTCACGGAGCCTTGATCTCGCTGTCAAGGACGCCAGTGTCAAGTATGCGTCACGGAGCCTTGATCTCGCCGTCAAGGACGCCACTGTCAAGTATGCGTCACGGATCCTTGATCTCGCCGTCAAGGACGCCACTGTCAAGTATGCGTCACGGAGCCTTGATCTCGCCGTCAAGGACGCCACTGTCAAGTATGCGTCACGGAGCCTTGATCTCGCCGTCAAGGACGCCACTGTCAAGTATGCGTCACGGAGCCTTGATCTCGCTGTCAAGGACGCCAGTGTCAAGTATGCGTCACGGAGCCTTGATCTCGCCGTCAAGGACGCCACTGTCAAGTATGCGTCACGGATCCTTGATCTCGCTGTCAAGGACGCCACTGTCAAGTATGCGTCACGGAGCCTTGATCTCGCCGTCAAGGACGCCACTGTCAAGTATGCGTCACGGAGCCTTGATCTCGCTGTCAAGGACGCCAGTGTCAAGTATGCGTCACGGAGCCTTGATCTCGCCGTCAAGGACGCCACTGTCAAGTATGCGTCACGGATCCTTGATCTCGCCGTCAAGGACGCCACTGTCAAGTATGCGTCACGGAGCCTTGATCTGCCGTCAAGGACGCCACTGTCAAGTATGCGTCACGGAGCCTTGATTTGGTCGTCAAGGACGCTAAGGTCAAGTACATGGGAAAGACAGAAGAGGATTTTAGAGTACACATCAAGGCTATCTGGTGAGAACTATCTACTTCTATCTAGATTAAGGACTATCATACATCATCCAGGTGTTTGAGGAAAGGATAGGAAAGCGGAAGGGCTCTCTCCCCACCCTCCATATGGGCTACAACTACCTCGACGCATTAGTGCTGTTTATACCTTAACTACTCGTTTGTACACAAGTGACTCTCCTAGTAACCACTAGTTCTACTTCTAGATACTGAGATGCAGCCGGACGCGCAACGCTGCTGTGACTACCACAACCACCACTGCTACCACTACTTCTACCACTATTATGATTATTAGTAATCTGAGTGGCTCATAGTCAACTATTCTTTGTCTTTCATGTAATCTGGAGGCCGAAACTAGATAGCATATTCAAGACGCGGTCTAGCAGATACATTAGAGAGATTCAGTATGGTTTCTGGCGTTTTGTACTAGAAATATCTAGCTATAAAACCTAGGATTCTGTTCGTTTTATTGCTCGCATATAGATATTGTTTGGTACTTTTGAGGTCAATGCTTGTGATAACTCCAAGGTGTTTTTCTTCTCTTGTTTTGGTTAGTTTGTTGACAAATATTTCGTATTCCTGATTAAGAGTTATACCCAAAATGCATTACTTTGCACTTGTCAAGATTGACTCATTTTTTCAGGTCTCCGCCAACATTTTTAATATATCCATATCACCTGAATACTCACTATCTGCTCTGAATGTTGCATCTTGCCTTTAATATGATGCCATCCGCAAATGTTGCTATCTCTGACGTTAGCGCCATCTCAAGATCATTTATGGACTTGAACCGATCTCAGTCATCAATGCAAGCATGAGGTTTGTTTCCTATACCATGTGTCTTCATGTTGAGTAGCAATCTTTGATGTGGCACCTTGGCAAGTGTGTTCTGGAAATACAGTCACGGACCGGGGGCGTTGACCCCCGAAACCCCTTCCAGGTATACTTCAGGCATGGATGCCACCGACAAGAATGCTCACCAGTACCAGTAAGTTTTGCATTATTATCCGCATCATTTTAACCTCCTCTTGCAGTGCTGACTATTTATACGTTTAACTCTTAGTTATATATTAAAATAAATTAAAAATTAACATATGTAGATGTACACATTATATTTTTCAGCTAGTTCCTCATTACGCCTCTCTTGCTTTCTTTTTAATATCGTGATTCTAAACATTTTACCATTTTTTCTGTATCACTGCATTGCTAGTAATGATATATGTGAAGTACTGATAGTGTAACTGCATTTATTTTAAAATAAATAATTACTATACGAAGATATTATAATTACATTTTTTACATGATTACTTTTATGTCTGAGTTGCTGTATTTTAGTTCATTTGTTTTGTTCATATTTTGAACAAAGGCTTGAGGCTTGTGTTTGAAGTGTAGCATTGTTGATGAGAGAAAGCCAAATTAAGAGTCATTAAAAGTGATGATTTTATAGCAAGGAGAGGGAGTCTACGGGTTCGTCTGTAACGACACGAACACTGTTAGGTTCGTAGTCTTAGTTTGAGTATTTTTTTTATATAAAGCCTTTTAGTTTAAGTGGCTGTAGCACATGTTGGCCCCTCATGAATCCCATTTCCATTTTTTTTTAGCATTTACAGTCATCACTATAACTAATATAAATGGGAGTCATTGATATTAGGAATAATATTCATCTGTGACTCGTATACTAGTACAGTGATACCTCTCATATCCGAACTATATGGGCCGAGACCGATTCGGAAACACGGAGTTTCCGGATACGTGAGGGGGAAAAAAATGCGCATCCGTACCGTGGATGCTGCAAATACTCCAAGAGTGTTTCAACACCTGCCCTTGCTGCTGAAGTTTGTGGTCGTGGAGGCATTGTATCGTCGTCACTTTCGGAATGTTCCGGGTGCAACACTGATTCTGCAATCTCTGCATCCGTCAGAGATTGCACACCAGGGTCGTCTTCGTCACACTAGCCAGTCGTGCACGTCGTCGTCTTCTGTAGCTTTTTTCTCAGCCTTGGACCAACCTGAATCCATGTGCAACAATATTTCCCTCTTTTTTTCTAGAGTAAGCACATGCCTGGCACTCTTTGGTGCCATCCACAAGATAGCTAGGACAAAATACAGTAGTAATAATGCTAAAAGGATGTTTCGGTAATAATTTTAAAATTTTGCCCTTTCCCAGGGCCTGATCGGATATTGGCGAGGTTCGGATAATGGCAGGCAGGATATGCCAGGTATCACTGTACTCATATTTGCCATTGTTGGGGTCGAGTTTCAAGTACTGACTCTCTCTTAATTACATACGACCGATTGTGCAAGTTTCCTGCTTATTATGTCCTGTGGTACTTATTCTTAAAGCTGTGCATGATATTTTCTTTCGCAACTTTTTCGTCAAGTCATCCCAGTTTCCGACCACCCCGAGACTGGAGAAGTAATTCCTAATATTGCCTGTGACTCATTTGCCTTTTTAACCTCTTTACCCCATTAACTCACTTTTCGAACAATCTGTCCCTGTTTGACATTTCGAGTCCTCTGAGTATTGCATATGTTGTTATGACTCCCTTTCATTATTTCTTGTGTTTTGCAGTTGAATTTTCAAGCTAAGAAATATTATCCTACCTTAGCTCATTTCAAAGCCCAGCCTTACCTAAATTATGCTACCCCTCCCCCTCCCTAAGATGCCATCTATAGCAGTCGACTAATACCCAAGTACCTAGTTCGCGCAGCAAACATGGGCAGAGGGCCTCAGGAAACCTACCTACGTCTCTACCCGCCCAAGACCGAACCCGGGTCTATCGGTTCTGAAACGAAAGCGTTACCACCGAGCTACGAGTCAGAATGACACAGACTTAATGTATAAATTAGTCAGAGTAACATTTTATATTCTGAAGTTATTGTAGTATGTCAGATCTGCAGAGTTTTGATAACATTACTAAACTAAAGAATATAATTATGTATAAAATGGTTATATATACCGACAGTATGTTGAAAATGACAATGTGCGGGCTATGATATTTTAATTAATAGATGTTTCGTCCGCCAAGCACTTCACCAATTCAATCAGACGAGAGAAACATGAGGGATATGTAGGGGGTGAGGTCCGTGAGGTCAGCAAGATCTGCGCCCAGGACTCACGTCTCAGGTAATGGCTCTGTTGGTTTTAAGTACGATCAAATTTGCTAAAACCGCGAAGATGGTGTTAATAGTCGTGGAAAAAAACCCACCGATTCCAAACACTACTCCGTCAACCTGCTTCTTCGATAACTAAACTTACTTGAGGGAAGTTCATCAGCTGGTCACAGATGTGCATGCGTTAGGTGTCCCACAGCTTGATCGCCAGCGCACTCGCCTCATACACTGAGGTCCGGGGATCGATCACCCGGTACGGCTGGAAAACATTTGGACGTATTTCTATAAGACACCTGCTGTCCCTGTTCACCCATTAGGAAAAATGGGTACCTGGGTGTGAATCGACTGGTGTGGGTCGCATCCTGGTGCAAAATTGACCTAATTTGCCCGAATTGCTCTGCATAACAAGCGGCTTTTTATATAGTAGTATGTCATTGATGTCAGCTAGGCCTGTATACCTTGTACATGTAGATATAATTATTAATATTATTATCATTAATGTCTCCCCTAGAGAACAAAGCAACCCACGTTCCTTTATTCTTGTGTTTAAGTCCCTGAAAGCTTTCCCTTCACATAATATTTATCACAGCCTCAGCAAGGTGTGGTGCACACTCCTGCAGTTGTGCTGACTGTTTTAGTCGTCCTCTAGACTAAGTCTCTGATGGTGCTGGAGGCTCTGTTGACGACTATAATGTTGGTTTTGGCTACCATAACAAATTATTTAAAAAAGTAGGCTATATGTTTAGATGCCCTTTTAGAAGCATATTTACCTTATGATAAGGTACTAATTTAAAGTCAGTAAATATATATATATATATATATATATATATATATATATATATATATATATATATATATATATATATATATATCAATAACAACACTGCGACTATCCAAGGATTCGAACCCATGCTGCTTTGACCCGCCTCATGGTGAGCGAAACCCCATGACACTCTAACCCACAGGACCACACAATCCTACAAGAACCATGCACCCAGCCAAGCTAGGTGTGTTACCCTTGGTCCGACGACATACGGTTGTGTGGGTGCCTCTGAGCTAATTTCATTCTCCTCTCCGTTTGGTGTACTAGCCTCAACGAGCAGTATTTTATATTATTGTGACCACGAACAAATGATATTGATCAATAACAACACTGCGGGCCAAAGCAGCATGGGTTCGAATCCTTGGCTAGTCGCAGTGTTGTTATTGATCAATATCACTTGTTCGTGGTCACAATAATATATATATATGTGTGTGTGTGTATGTATGTATATACATATGTGTGTGTGTGTGGTGCCTAATAGGTAAAACTTGCGATTTTGGCTTAAATAGCAACGCTCTTCTTGCCGAATAAGACAAGCGAAAATTTGAGTATGCAATAATTTCGCAAAAATCATTCTGAACTTAACGAAAAAATATATTTCACTGTGTTTGTTTATTATTAAATTGTAGTAAACTATCTCAAATATATTTAGTTTTATTAGGCTAAATTAAATTTGGCTTGTTATAATAAGGTTAAGTAAGTTTTCTAAGGTTCTTTTGGTACAAAATTAATTTTTTTTACATTAACATAAAAGAAAAAAATATATCTGCAAACGTATAAGAGAAAAGTTTAGAAAGGACTTAATTTTAAATGAGTTCTTGCTAATTGACCAATTTTACCTATTCGGCACGACATTATATATATATATATATATATATATATATATATATATATATATATATATATATATATATATATATATATATATGTGTGTGTGTGTGTACTCACCTAGTTGTGGTTGCAGGGGTTGAGTTATAGCTCCTGACCCCTGTGTGTGTGACCATTTTTGTCAAAAATGTGTCAAAACAAGACACGCCTACATTTTAAGGTACACGTTTATAACTGTTATTTATTAAACTGCACTAATATGTAATTTATATTCTCTAAGTCAAATATTCTCGTATTTTTTAACAACTCTTAATTTTCCACAATTATCTTATCTGTCCACTATGATGCTATGTATAAAACATTCCCTAAAACTTAGCCATATACGCCGTGGCAACCAAGAAGTACTATCAATTACTGACCGTCGTATGTTCCTTGAGAACCACTATGCATTCATAAGTACTCACCTTTACTCTCGAAATCAAGAGGGAAAGTAATGGGCAGACAGAGCGTTTACACAGTGGACGATGAGCGTCCCTTCCTCCCCACACACCCTGCTAGACCACACTAACACACCACTAAGAGAAAGTTCACAACTGGCTCCCTGGACACGCCAAGACGCAGCTAGCTATATAGTGAGAGGAGAGTGGGAGCCCTGACGTCAGCCATCCACCAAGAGAAAGGGGAATTCCACTGAGAGCTCATCTCTGCTGGGTCAAGCCCTGTTTCGTCAATAGTATTTTCGATGACTTGTCAACAGTAGGAAAGAATCAGAGTGCTAATTAGTGACGTTAAATTGCTTTGCTGTTTATAATATTGTATGATAGCCATCCGAGTTGTTAGCAGGTTTATTTAGGTACAGGTCTATATACGTACAATTATCATACATGATAACGTGAACATTACCTAGGATAACGCAAAAAAGACAAAGTGACTTATTTCTATTGAGGTTACGACCCCTTGGGGGTCATAGAGCTGTTTTAACTCCAGACGCTCTACGACCCCTTGATGCCTTGGAATAACGTCTAGCGAAAGCTGGATGCCAAGGTATTGGACCAGTGTGGTACGGTCGGCAAAGCACTGCGTACCTTGTCATGAGGTTCGTAGGTTCGAGTCTCCGTCGGCCAGAGATCAGTGTTTGTGAATATTTCGCCTGCTCTTGCGAATTCCTAGCATATATATATATATATATATATATATGTACTCACCTAATTGTACTCACCTAATTGTGGTTGCAGGGGTCGAGACTCAGCTCCTGGCCCCGCCTCTTCGCTGTCTGCTACTGGGTCTCTGCTCTCCCTGCTCCATGAGCTTTATCATACCTCGTCTTAAAACTATGTATGGTTCCTGCCTCCACTATATCTTTCTCTAGACTATTCCACTTCCTGACTACTCTGTGGCTGAAGAAATGCTTCCTAACATCCCTTTGACTCATCTGAGTCTTCAGCTTCCAGTTGTGTCCCCTTGTTTCTGTGTGTGTGTGTACTCACCTATTTGTACTCACCTATTTGTGGTTGCAGGGGTCGAGTCATAGCTCCTGGCCCCGCCTCTTCACTGATTGCTACTAGGTCCTCTCTCTCCCTGCTCCATGAGCTTTATCAAACCTAGTCTTAAAACTATGTATGGTTCCTGCCTCCACTATGTCGCTTTCCAAGCTATTCCACTTCCTGACAACTCTATGACTGAAGAAATACTTCCTAACATCCCTTTGACTCATAGGAGTCTTCAACTTCCAATTGTGACCCCTTGTTTCTGTGTCCCCTCTCTGGAACATCTTGTCTCTGTCCACCTTATCTATTCCTCGCAGTATTTTATATGTCGTTATCATGTCTCCCCTAACCCTCCTGTCCTCTAGTGTCGTCAGTGTGTGTGTGTGTGTGTGTGTGTGTCTGTGTGTGTCTGTGTGTGTGGTGCCGAATAGGTAAAATTGGTCAATTAGCAAGAACTCTTTTAAAATTAAGTCCTTTCTAAAATTTTCTCTTACACGTTTAAAGATATATATTTTTTCATTTGTGATAATGTAAAAATTAATAATTTTATACCAAAAGAATCTTAGAAAACTTAACAAACCTTATTATAACAAGCGCAATTTATTTTAGCCTAATCCAACTAAATATATTTTAGATAAGTTTACAGTTATTTAAAAATAAACAAACACAATGAAATATTTTTTTTTTCGTTAGGTTCAGAATGATTTTTGCGAAATTATTGCATACACAAATTTTCGCTTGCCTTATTTGGCAAAAAAAACGTTGCTGTTTAAGCCCAAAATCGTAAGTTTTACGTATTTGGCAAGACACACACACACACACACAAGACTCAGATGAGTCAAAGGGATGTCAGGAAACATTTCTTCAGCCACAGAGTAGTCAGGAAGTGGAATGGACTAGAGAAAGATATAGTGGAGGCAGGAACCATACATAGTTTTAAGACAAGGTATGATAAAGCTCATGGAGCAGGGAGAGCAGAGACCCAGTAGCAGACAGCGAAGAGGCGGGGCCAGGAGCTGAGTATCGACCCCTGCAACCACAATTAGGTGAGTACACACACACACACGCCCCGATGGCATTGTGGCTAGCGCTCTTTCTTCACGCACAGAGGGCCGGGTCCAATTCCCGGCGGGGCCGAAACATTTCGAAGTGTTTCGTTACACACACACACACACACACACACATACAACAGGCCTAGTGTCTAATCGACATGTGCCTATGACAAAATGGTAACCAACTAACTAACACACACACACACACACACACATATATATATATATATATATATATATATATATATATATATATATCATTTATTATTTTATTAACACATCGGCCGTTTCCCACCAAGGCAGGGTGGCCCGAAAAGGAAAAACTTTCACTATCATTCACTCCATCACTGTCTTCCCAGAGGCGCGCTTACACTAGTTACAAAACTGTAACATTAACATCCCTCCTTCAGAGTGCAGACACTGTACTTCCCATCTCCAGGACCCAAGTCTGGCCTGCCGGTTTCCCTGAATCCCTTCATAAACATTACCTTGCTCACACTCCAACAGCACGTCAAGTCCTAAAAACCATTTGTCTCCATTCACTCCTATCTAACACGCTCATACATGCTTGCTGGAAGTCCAAGCCCCTTGCACTCCAACCTTTTCTAGACCGACCCATACCCCGCCTTCCCTCCACTTCAGAATTATACACTCTCGAAGGCATTATATTTTGTTCCATCCTCTCTACATGTCCGAACCACCTCAACAACCGGCCTCAGCCCTCTGGATAATAGTTTTGGTAATCCCGCACCTCCTCCTAATTTCCAAACTACGAATTCTCTGCATTATATTCACACCACACATTGCCCTCAGACATGACTGCCTCCAGCCTCCTTGTTGCAACATTCACCACCCATGCTTCACACCCATATAAGAGTGTTGGTATGACTATACTCTTACACATTCCCCTCTTTGCTTCCACGGACAAGTTCTTTGTCTCCACATACTCCTCAGTGCACCACTCACCTCTTTCCCCTCGTCAATTCTATGATTCACCTCATCTTTCATAGACCCATCTGCTGACACGTCCACTCCTAAATATCTGAATACATTCACCTCCTCCATACTCTCTCCCTCCAACTTGATATCCAATCTTTCGTTACCTAATTTTTATGTTATCCTCATCAACTTACTCTTTCCTATATTCACTTTCAATTTTCTTTATTCAGATACCCTACCAATCTCATCCACCAACCTCTGCAACTTCTCTTCAGAATCTCCCAAAAGCACAGTGTCATCAGCAAAGAGCAACTCTGACAACTCCCACTTTGTGTTAGATTCTTTATCTTTTAACCCCAAACCTCTTTCCAACACCCGAGCATTCACTTCTCTTACAACCCCATCTATAAATATATTGAACAACCACGGTGACATCACACATCCTTGTCTAAGGCCATCTTTTACTGGGAAATAATCTCCCTCTCTCATATCCTCTCACTATCTTCGTACTCACCCAAAACTAAATGATCATACTATAAACTACTTTGAAAAATGCTCATTATTACTTTCCTATATGATAATCTCAATTTTTAATAATATGTTACTATTATGTTACCCCCTACTCAATCAAAGCTAAATACTCATATTATAAGTTAATGTCAAAAATGCTCAATGTTATTTTCCTTAAGATAATGTCAATTCAATATTACCATTCGAGAATCTAAACACCTGTAACAATCTAATATCATCATATAATAATTTACACAGTACAATTCCATCATACTGTAATTTTGAAAACAATTTTTAACTAGAATAAACTCAATAAATTTATCTAATATTAAGTGCATAGTCTTTAAGTTACTAGATTAAGCTGCCCCTAATGCCATGGCATGTCAGTGGCTCTCCTTGCACTCAATTTACATTGTAATCACCAATACCTATGTAATCTGCAATCTGCAAAGAAATCAAATTTACTTTACTTTACTTTAAAAACTTTTCACTGCTTTTAATAACCTACCTCCTATTCCATACATTTGCAACATCTGCCAAATTGCCCTCCTATCCACCCTGTCATATGCCTTTTCCAAATCCATAAATCTGCAAAAATATCTTTTCCTAATTTAAATACTGTTCACCTATATGTTTCACTGTAAACACTTGGTCTACACCCTCCCTCCCCTTCCTAAAGCCTTCTTGTTCAGCTGCTATCCTACTGTCCATCTTACTGTTAATTCTTTCAATTACTCTGCCCGAAATGCCCCGGCATGATAGTGGCTTTCTTTGTACTTAACAAATCAAAATTGTAATTACGCATTGTAACCTTTGCAAAGAAATAAAATCTTTATTCTTTATTCTTTATTCTTTATACACTTTACCAGGTATACTCAACAGACTTATTCCCCTATAATTTTTGCACTCTCTTTTGTCCCTTTTGCCTTTATACAAAGGAACAATACATGCTCTCTGCCAATCCTTGGTACCTTACTCTCTTCCATACATTTAATAATAAAGCACCAACCACTCCAAAACTATATCTCCACCTGCTTTTAACATTTCTATCTTTATCCCATCAATCCCAGCTGCTTTACCCCGTGGCCTTGCTGGCAAAGCTCTCGTTTCACATGCGGAGGGACCTGGTTCGATTCCCGGCGGGATGGAAACATTTCAACGCGTTGTCCTGTTCACCTATCAGCAAATAGGTACCTGGATGTTAGTTGACTGGTGTGGGTCGCATCTCAGGGGACAAGATTGAGGACCCCAGTGGAAATAAGACAAACAGCCCTCGATGATGATATATATATATATATATATATATATATATATATATATATATATATATATATATATATATATATGTCGTGCCGATTAGGTAAGTTAGTTAGTTCAGACTCTCAGGTAAGGACCCACTAGGGGCGAGGGGAAGTGGGGACAGAAGAAGAATAGCCTGTGAGAGGAAGAGCTGAAGTAGAAGAGAAAGAGTCAGGACTAAACCCAACAGTCTAACTACTTGGATATAGGGTTATAATTAGGTAAAACTTGCGATTTTGGCTTAAATAGCAACTCTCATCTTGCCATATAAGACAAGTGAAAATTTGTGTATGCAATAATTTCCAAAATCATTCTGAACATAACGAAAAAATATATTTCATTGTGTTTGTTTATTATTAAATTATATATTTTTTTATTAACACATCGGCCGATTCCCACCAAGGCAGGGTGGCCCGAAAAGAAAAACTTCATCATCATTCACTCCATCACTGTCTTGCCAGAAGGGTGCTTTACACTACAGTTATAAAACTGCAACATTAACACCCCTCCTTCAGAGTGCCGGCACTGTACTTCCCATCTCCAGTTAACGTATCTAAAATATATTTAGTTGGGTTAGGCTAAATTAAATTGCGCTTGTTGTAATAAGGTTGGGAGGTTTTTAATGTTTTCTTTACAAAATTATAAAATTTTTACATTAACATAAATGAAAAAAAAAATCTTTAAACATAAAAAATTTTTAAAGGACTTAATTTTAGATGAGTTCTTTTAATTGACCAGTTTACCTAATCCAAAATATATATATATATATATATATATATATATATATATATATATATATATATATATATATATATATATATATATATATATATATATATATATATATATATATATATATTTTTGAAAAAAATTTTAACAGGTTTGATAATAATTTTATGTCTTAAAGGAAAATAATTATGTTTTTAAAAATTTTTATGCCTATGAAGGATAACATGGTTTTTTAATAAATTATTGATGCACTAAGATAAATAATACATATATATTTTTTTTTTGATAGCCTTTTCCCTTACTTGTTTATCTCTATTTCCCCCTCCTTTTTATCCATTATCCCAATCATCTCTGATTCCCAAACCCTTTTCTCTTCTTTCCCATCTTTATCTCCTCTTTCCCATTCCCCCCGTTCATTTTCCTCTCCCCCCTACCCATTCATCATTTCCTTTTCCCTATTATATTTCCCCTTTTTTCCCCGCCTTCTCTTCGTCGTTCCTTCTT